>JAULBW010029713.1:0-77239 GCA_032358265.1 Vaucheria bursata
TTATATATTTCATCTTCCTGTTTTCTTGTCATTAGTGGAAACACACAAACATATACATATAAGTCAATAAACTTGTACTTCATTATTTCTCTTGTTCCTTCTATTGCTGTAATCCATCTTTCTTCTTCCAATCTTGTTTCTTGACCCTTTTTCCTTTCTTAAACAAGTCTTGACACCAATAGAGATCAGGTTCACAATATTTTGACTGAACCCAAATACACTCACTATAAAAGGTACTCATGAAGTACTAATGAAAAAGAGGGACATCTCATAAGAATGTCATGGCAACATTTTCTATTACTGGTGATTGAAATTTTTGTAGTCTCATAATTTATTCTCTTGGTTGAAAATCAAGTCAGCTGTACACAAAGATGTACTTGCTAATGTTAGTAAAATTGGTGTATGAAGTAAAAGTATTTTACTTCAATCCACAAAGGACTGTGATGAGAAAAAATACTGTACTTTTCAGAGAGTCAGTTCTTTATATCCCTGATTCTTATGCCCCACTATTAAATTTATTGTATTCAAAAAAATTGGAAAATAACATTTATTGTCACTATACTTGCTAATTTCACCAATATACTTCAACCTTTTGATGTTGCAATCAACCAAAATTTCCAAAGTTTTTATCAGATATGTTATGACAATTATATTAGGCATGCATTGGAAGACTTATCTTTGCAAACAGCAGCTGGTAATCTAAAAGCCCCAGGATATATTGTAGTTTCTAAATGGGCTGTTGATTGGATAAATAAAAAAGTTCTAGTGATAATATTATAAATACACTTATTACATGTGGGTTGATTCCTAAAGAAAAGTTTATCATAAAATTCTTCATTTTCCTTTAAAACTATATTGCAATTGAAATTTGGTATTATTTTATGAAATGAATTATGCTCAGAGCATGTTAAAGAAGAATGATATGAACCTGAAGAGTTATATGAACCACCAAACTGGTATCTTTCTGAATTAGGTGCAGCAAGCCTATATAAGTGCCTTTATCAAATAAAGAATCTTGAAAATGACAACTGGAAAAGTTTTCAAAGAGGAATTAATTCTATATATGCAATTTCTAGGTAAAATTAGTGATATTGTTGACAATGAATGCTTTCAAAATTTACAGCAGTAAAACATATATGGAGGAGATATATGCAGCTTCTGTGAAAGAAAATTGGAATATTCAAGTCAAGAATGCAGAAACAGTTTTCATTTTTACCTCTTCAGTTCTTAAGACTGCACAGAATGTTATGCTGGTGCAATTAATGGACTACAATGCTGGTGTAATTAATGGACCACGATGCTGTTTCGATGGCTGCTTAAATGCTGATATTGATAATGATATTGCAGATTTTTGTGCGTTGTTATTGAATACAGGCTACTTAATTACTTTAGAGTAGTTTTATATTTGAGTTTTGTAACTGTCATTAGAAATTTTTATTTTATAGAAACTTAGTAACACCATGATGTTATAGCTGAAGTAGTTATATTAGAATTTTGCTATAGACTGTTATATTTTGATAAATTCGAATATAACATTAAAATCTTATTTTCGGTGGAAGATGGTATTTGGCAAATAGTGTTTAGTAGAACTGTCCCGCGGGAATTCCGTTAAGTAACGATAAAATGCAGATTGTAGTACTAATATTAAGCCTGACGACAACGAAGGCAAAATTGCTGAATGAAAGTGAGGATGACTTCTGCAAGTCTCGCTCTCGCTGCTCTAATTGTTATAGCCTGTGGTAAGAGTAGATGATATTTTATATTACCTCAAAGTGTGCGATTATTAATTAATGCTCTTTAAAGTTTTACACGGAAGCAAAGCCATGGAAATATCGGAGATTTCTAAGTCAGAATCTCGAAAATTAAGTGCATCTCCTCTTATTTCAACTGAATCCAAGCAGAACTGGCCTGAACTTGTCGGAAATGCGGGAGAAATGGCAAAGGCTGTAATTGAAATAGAAAGACCCGACCTAACAGATATTTATATTCTCCCGGATACTGCCATTATTACGATGGATTATAACACCAGGCGTGTTAGGATTTTTGTTGATATGTCTGGATTAGTCTCTCTTCCCCCGCGTCTTGGATAATTATGCTAGCAGGGATTATGTACCAGAAGATAAATAGAAGTTTTATAATCAGAAATGGAAAAAGAATCTTAATATTGCTAACCATAGAGCGTAATAGTAAACATGTAGTCAAGCAGAATATTTAAGCTTCTAATAAACAATGAGATATCTCTGAAAAATAAGCCAAAATAATTTTTGGACTTGATTGGCAAATTTTTCATATGAAGATCGCACGTATAATTTTAAGCATTGGTTGTACACTCGAAAAGATTTTATATATTCTTAAACAAGTGCATTATGATCACAACGGATGCTGAAGTATTTTCACTGCACTGTATTTTCTATGCACTCGCCATTGTACATAATGAGTATCTCAGCGTGTGCAGCTGAATATGACATAGAATTGCTTTAGAATTAGATTTCATTTAATATTTATATCTAGTTGTTAATTGCTGTTAATTGTGTAAATCAATAGTAGTAAAAAATCAAAATGTAACCAATAAATAACATTCAATACATTTTTCTCTCATCCAGGAAAATTTTTTAAAGCTTTTTAAGATTCATAAGAATAATTCAGAACAAAGGAGATTCATCGGTGCTTGAATTTTTTCTAACACATCTGCTTTATGAATGAGAATTTTCCTTTGTCATTTGTTTAATCATATATACTGTGAAATTGTAATCTCATTTTTTGTTTTTTCCTTCAGTTTTCTGTACCAGCAAATAAAAGTATACAAGTATGTTTATGTTAGTCATATACTTTTTTAAGAAACGTACTATCAGAATTTGGCCAAGTTAATTTGTTGATGCATACTGGATATATATATATATATATATATATATGCTAATTAGTATTATTGTTTTTATAATGCACATAGCATGAGAAAATGAGTCCCTCATTCTAAGTGCAGGGTAAGTAGTTCATTCATTATCATAATTACAGTTAAACCTCCAAAGTTAGACACTTCATTATCAAGTGTGCATTTGTTAGCCTATAAATCTTACAAATGACAAAAATTTTAATGGAAAAATCATTGCCTTTTTGGCTGTCTAGCCTAAAATGGTGTCCTGAGATACAAGGTCACCTACTTCAAGAATTTGCTGCCAACTTTCTTATTTATTTCTCATTTGTTGATTTATGACTCCTCTTATAGAAAATTGATTCCTTCCTGTTTCTATTAACTTCTCATAAGCGTTGCCTTTGTGGAAATTTTCAAAAGATATTATGTTTAAACTTGCCTGGATTTCTTCGAGAATTTTTAACGTCTGCACAGATTACTGTGCATGTTTTCGTGCAAAGTAGTTGTTTTGCTTAGACTGAAAAACTTTGAAATGATTGTTCTCTCATTCAATTTTAAAATAAGCATTGTGATTGAGCAAGAGGTTCTAATCGTCGAACAAAGAGAGAAATTTTCTTTGTTCACTCCCAACTGTTGTTCCAGATGAAAGATTGCACTAAATTTTGTTTGTATTTACTTGAAAATAATAGTTTTTTTATGTATTAGCAAAACTTTGACTCTTCAGGTAAAAAATAGTTTTGTGGACAGCGACAACTCCTTGGTGAGCCAACTTTTTTCAGTGATGTCATTTAACTTAGGTGAAAAAACTGCATTATTCTTAAGTTGAATTATTATTATTTATTTTTGAAAGTACCCAATGAACGCTGCATTGGCACTAAGGTGTCTTTGGACAATGTAGACGTCTAACTTGCAAACCTTTATTCTTTATTATTTAATATGTACGGTTACTTTCAAAATAAATGTCGAAATTGGAACATATTTCCGTACAGTTAATTGACGGTTTGTTTTTGAGTTTTTGAATCGACGATATTATTCGGTTCCGCATCTTGAGAAGGATACTAGAATTTTATCCTAACAGTCCCTTTAAGAGCACTTTCGTTGCGACAATCACGGCAAAATTTCAATTTTAGCTTACGGAATATGCTTTACTATTTAGTTGTCGCTGTCGTTTCCTTATTATCAGCTTTCTATCTCTTCTCAGCAAAGAGAAAAGATGTTGCAAAAAATGAAGGTATAATGAAAAGTTGAAAACACTCGATTTTACTTCATGAACTTAACGAACGATCGCAGAAGTCTCGAAGCAAATTGTATCCAATGAAATTTCGATTGAAAACAAGGCAGATGCTGCCAAAAGTGGGCCGAAGATAAGAGGAAAGAGTTCCTATAAAAACTATAAGGTACGAGAGCGATGTTTACACACATATATATATATATATATACTTGTCTCATTAGAACTATTTTGTTTGACTTTCTTTAATTATTATATTCATTTTACCTTTGCTCCAATTGTGATTCTAGTCGATTTGATGAAATATTGGCTGAAAATATGATTCAAATTTATTGCTATACTTTATTTTTAGTTTATAATTATAGTTACTAGCTTAATTTATTTAGCTCGAATCCATATAAACAGTTGTAAATTCATAAGTGCAGCATTCAGTAATAGGAATTGATTATATCAATATATTACTCATTTTAGCACTTTTTTCCATCTTATATAAATTCAAGTAGATACTAAGTATAGTAATGCATCAAACAAGATAATAAAATGGACTGGATATCTGCTACTTAATTCACAGAGTTCAGTAAATAAATAAGGTTATCCACATGGATCTTAATAGATGCCATGTTATATAGCACTCTGGCTAGGAAAAATATATAAAAATATATTTCGACATGACTTTATAGAAATAAAATAAATGATTTAAAAAAAGAAGGAAGACAAATAAACAATTGGAATATATTTTCATTGAAAAAAGACCATTGACATTATTCCAATATTTTGCTAATTTTTAAAAATTGATGAAATCCCAGTATTAATGTTTGATCCTAATGTATAAAAGCATTTATCTGAAACAACTCTGTATGAAACTGAATTTCTACTCATTTTCTGTTCGGAGTTTTTTTAAAGTTCCTTAATGATTTTCTAAAGAGTAGTTCATAGTTGACTTTTTCAATGCAATGCGTAAGGAATTGCAAGGCTGAAAGTAAAAAATTGCATTATTATTGTAAAAATATATTTTATTTAATTCTTTGACAAAATAATTTTTTTTAAATTTATTTTTTTAATGCCAGTTTTAAAATTTGGCTACTTAAGTCAAAGTAAAACAATATTTGAAAACATTTTAGGAAAAAATAACATTAAAAAGTATTTTTTTTGTGATTTTGAAATATAAATTAGGGCATATCTTGTTTCAGATTTTAAATTTGAAAATGGTACTTGATATCTTTATAAGTTTGCTGTATTTCGAGGAAAAATAACAGTAATATCGGTTAATATAAATTTTTATGACAAATGTTGAATGAGTCATCATATTTGAGCGCATATTGATATCTAAGTGTAAAGGTTTTATTTAAATTTCTATAATACCATGTCATATTGAGATACTAATTTTTGAACTCCTTGCTGAAGGTATCACTAGACTTTCATTGCATAGTTACAAAACTGACTAGTTGACTATTTATATTTGGTAGCCTTTTTTGAAGTACAGTCATAGAAATTGTTCAGAAACAATCTTAAATATAATATAAATACCTCCAAACTATATTACATGTAAAAAATTTCTGTTAAGTTTCATTTTTCTATACTTGTATGCTCATAAGAAAGTAGTGGATATACAATTCTGTAATTTTTTGTCTGCCTTTATTTATGATGCAGGCCAAAACTGCAAGTCTTGCTGCACATCCGCTTCTTGTAAAAGAGTTAAAAGGACACAGAGATAGTATTACATCAGTTGCATTCAGGTAAAAGTTAATTTTTCATTATTTATCTTCATCCAATTTAAGCAGTATGTTTAGTATTCAAACAAATTTCATTGAAATAGATCGTTCAATGGATGGATTTGAAGAAAAATAAGTAATAATTTCTGAAAGATTAAAAAAAGATGTAAATATTTATAGTGACCTAATCTACATATTCACTAAAAAGTTGTATTTATTTATTATTCTGAAGTTTTCTAGTTGATATAAATAACTCTTTGAGCTACTTACTTAGCCCATAATCTACAAATTATTCTAGCATTATTCGAGTTAAGTCAATTTTTGAGGATGTAGATTTATTATTTTACCATAATGAAAGGCATTTCTTTATAAATCCCTTAAAATCCGAAATAGTATTTTGTAATTTTATGTTAAGTCTATATCTGAAAGACATAATTTTCATATTCATATTTTTTAATGGATATGTGTTATTAAATCATATGTTACTAAATAAGTTGAAGGTTGCGCAATAAATGGATGTAACAATTAACTTTTCTGACTGCGAAAATAGAACGAAGGTACCTTGCATGATATAAATTATAGAACAGAATTATAACCTGGAGGAAGTGTTTCAGGCTCTATTTAATCTAATTATGTGCATATATGCATTTCTGCGAGGTGGGATGTTATGTTAGTGCTAGCCGTGTCTAGCATGTTACATTTTTTAAATTGATGCAGGGTAATATAGTAAGTGATCCTAGATACTAGCAATTAGTGAAACGTGCAGTTACTGAATAAGTTTCTATAACAATTATATGCTAATGAAGGATTCTATACTTGAATACATAAATGTTGGAATATAACATTCACTACCTTCGACCTATGAACTGTACGATGATTTATTTATGCGATCCGTACTGAAGAGCTGGATGATTTATTTTGTACCATATTCTTATGGAGTGATAGCTCACCATGCACTTATGGTTCGCCTTTGTAGATTATGATTACTCGCCAGACACCGACAACTCTCCCTCTTTTCTCTTCCTTTTCTATTATTGTCTCTGATTTCTTGCGTGCTCAGTTATACAGTCCTGAACGTACCAAAAAACTTGCCTTATTCAGTAATTCGGAAGTGAGACTTAGCTATCTAATTCATAGTACACTTTGAGTCAAGTACTTAAAAAATGTCACTATATTTTTTTCTTCTCTGCCATTTCTGTATCTCCGGAAATCCATAGATTCGGTGAAAGTTTGAGTAGGAACTAGATAATTTTTACCTCTCTTTTAATTTCAGCAAATATTCTAAAATTTATCCTTAAGCAACAGGAACATTGATAATGAATTGAAGGGTCATAACGAGAGTATGCTTGCCCTTTCATACGGGCCTCTCTCATTAGTGATTAATTTATTGTTCTTGAAATCCTTCTTTTTTAGTGAATATCCTATGTGAAATAACACCTTCTTGCACAATTATTATGTATATCTTTAGTTCGGATGGGTGTTTTATTGCAACAGCAAGCGAAGATGAAACTATACGTATAATTCGAGTTGATTCTGTAGCTGATAACAATGCAAAGGTAAGTACTTTTGTGAAATTGAACGAAAAAAACAATGTATTATGCATGATTAAAGATTCGAAGGGATTAAAATCTGAAAATAACATCATCGTGTACTATTCGGATGAAAATGTTAACTTCGTATATTTTGTAATTACTCTAATATATTGTTCTAGTTGAAGTATTTGATATGGCTTCTTGAATTACTCTTTTTGATATATTATAACTATTTCGGAAATTCATCTTTACCGTACAATATGTGATTTAAAAGTTTTATTATATTATTGCTCTTAATTTTCTCTTACTAGCTAGCTTTGTTTTGGTAGTTTTGAATTATGTGCATCTTTTATGTTCTTATTTCCAGTATGAAACGTGCTTTTGCATGAAATTGTTGAAGATTACATTATGTTAGAGTAATTTACAACAGGAAATATATATGCATATGCTGGCATAGGGGATTCATTGCTGCTTTTTTATTTATTTTGCGCAAGATTTTTTTAAATGAATTGATTTTTTTGCTTGCACCAGCACCTCCATATTGGGCTTAACAATGACTATGCCACTGCTATTGCTTTCAGCGATAACAACAAGGTGAATGCATACATACATGCATACATACATGCATACATGCAGATACATATTTACACGCTGATATACATAAATATGAAATTGAAGCCCATACTATATAATCATGTTAGAAGATTTCTGTCCAAGTCAATTAGTTTTCATATGTGATAATTTTAACAAACATTAATTTTTGTGTCATTGAAGAATGGGAAATGCATCCAAAATCATATGAACTTTCTTTATTTAAATCGTTTATTTTGTTGTATTATATTATTTATTGAAGACCTGAAACCCTTCACTTCACCTTGCACCTTTCCAAGTTTTGGTATCAGTTTTGAATATTCATCATATGTTAATCGGAAATATTTCGATTCACTTGACAAACAAGTATTCGTAAAAAATTGGACAGTAAAACTTCAAGAGTTACGCTACCTGTGCCGTCAAAAATTTGAGCAATTTTTTCTCATTGTCTGATTGACCTTTTTGAGCATTGGGGCTAAAAACTATTTTATTACATTTTTTTTAGCGTTTGGCAGCTATAATGATGCAAACCAACAAATGCTGTTTGTATAGTATTCCAAATGATTCTGAGGTACCGATTAATTACTTTATAACTGTATGTCGAAAAGTACTAATCTACAATGAAAATTACTCAGAAGAGTAAAATTTCATAACAACTTATATTCTATGTTTGTAGCTATGGTTTCATCGGTTAAAGAATCACTCTTCTAACTTGCGCAGAGTTGCTTAGATACTCGAATTTAGCCTACTCGGGTCCAATTCGAGGTACCATTCATTTGATTCCATTTCTAGGAAATTCGATACTGTAAACTTAGGGCATAAATTTTAGCTTGTAAGGAATCCACGAAAAAGTCATACTGTGCCAGGTTCAGCATCAGGTTTTCGGATACAATGAACTAATTCGTTATATTCGAAGTTTCTTATATACACTGTAAAGTTGACTGACGCAAGAATATGTTAGCATCAATCATATTCTTTCTTCTTGAATAAGTCCATAATAAACTTAAAACAAGAACTATTTTATATTCCTCCGTGTGACCTTTTGATTATGTACTGGCATTTTCTTAATTGAAGTACGAGCTTCATCACCAATTGCATGCTGATAAAATGCCTGCATATACAAAGTTTTAGTACTGAAGCGGATAGTATTGCACAGCAATAAATATATTTATATCTGATATATAGTAAAAAATTAGATATTAAAAATATGGTGTCAGTTTTTATTTATTATTTATTCAAACGTTGATTTACAATTGAAAAGTAACGGTATCACTTTTGTTCATTTATATATACGTCCATTTGGGTAACATTGGTGAACTTTCTTTTATCTTATCTACTATTTTCCCTGATTCTTTATGTATAGATCAAGAAAGGTGTAAAACCGGTATTGGTTAAAGAATTTGAAACTGGGCATGCTGACGATGTTCTAGAGGTAAGTACAAATAAACGTACATGCATACATACAGACAGTTGCCTCAAATGCTTTATTAGATTCTGTCATAAGTACGTAAGTAAAAATAGATGCCTATATCCAGACATACATGTGGAGCCTTCATACATACGCAGCTAGATAAATACATAAATATATATTTTTATGCCATACATTTGGACATCATAACTTTTTTTGCCATTAGGTTTTTCTTATGGATGTTGAAAAGTGGATGGTAATAATAACTTGTGGAAAGGGTATGGATACTCAACTCAAGCTATTCAATCTCAAGGTAATCTTCATATATATATATATATATAATTTGTTTGATGCTTTACGAGTGTCGAAAAAAAATTGTACAAAATTTTTGGATCTTGCCATAGAATGAAATGTCAAATTATTATTATAGGATATCATGCAAATATATGGCTACTTGAATTAGATTGAATGTTTTTCCTTTAACAAAAAAGTACTACTATGGCGTTTCCATTTTTAAAATTTTGTCAAGTTTTTGAAATATGGTTGATTTTTGATGATAGGGTGAACGTGTGGGACATTTTGATACAGGACACGTGAAAAATAATGTTGTGTGCGCCAGCCCTGATAACAGGTACACATCTACATGCATATATACGTACATTTGTACTATATTTTTCTATCAGTATAGTATATTTTAATCAAAAATTTAGGTATTGAAAAAATTTATTATTACCTAGAACTTTTGTCCATGTACTCAATTTTCTATATTCATAGCGCATAGATTGAAATTGTAAAATTTTACTTATGTATATTTTTGTGCTCTGTTAGGTAAGTATAATTTTTGTGTTTAACTTACATAAATATTACTGTTCGGGTAAGGTCTAAAAAAAGTTTATTTCATAGTGCAGCTTTATTGTTTCAGGGTGTTATATTCAAGCTTTATAAGAGTATGGTTTAAATTCTTTAAAATTTTTCAATTTGAATTAGTCTTTAGAGACCCCCAAAAATATTATTTTACGGACGAAATCCTTTTCAAAAAGGCATACTTTGCAGTACAAATTAAAATAGAACACAAGGCGTTATATTTTTAAAGTGCTTAAATTTTTTGTGGTGTAGATTTCTAGCCGTGGGGTGTTTTATTCCAGAAGTAAGCGTCATAGAAATTTCAAGGAAAAAGACTGGAGAATTCGAAAAAGTAGTAAAGGCAATGACGCTAAGTGGACATAAGGTGTCGTGGATAATAAAAATATACATATATATATATATATTTTTTTTTTAATTTTATTTTATATACTAAGGGTAAACTTTGGACAAGAAAAATTTGCTTCTTACAAATATTTATTTATAACAAATCATTTGGTGGCCCTGGCAGATACGCTAAGTTCAATGCTTGCTAATACATATGTTTTCAAAGTTATACATATATTCTATTGATAATCAATACAAAACAGAATTTTGGAAATATTCAGTGCATAATTTGATATTCTTTTAATTGACTGGTCTAAATATTTGGACTTTAGTATTTAATTTGTAATTATTTAGTTCAGTAATTCAATGCATGAAAAGTGACTTTTTCAGCTAATGCATTATTTTAATTTAATATGTAGTAATTTTGATGGATGGGTAGTTAAATTTTTTCGAATTGTCAACTGCAGTACAAATACTTACTGGACTAGTATACTAGATCATGCTCTAGTTACTATTAGATCACCACAGTAATAAATTATATACGGTTCAGGTATTTTTATGTTTTCAAAGTAATATTTCTTTTCTATGTACTTTCTGCTATGAATACATAAAGAAAAGTTTTTTTAGAGTTGTTTTGATTGCAGTTATAATGAATAATATATATATTACTTTATTTTAGAGGCAAGTTATCGGTGTATGCTTCAGTTCCGATTCTACACGAGTGGCAACTTTGTCTATAGATGGACTCTGGATGATTTGGGATATTACGGTAAATGCATATATTTTCCATCTATTTCATTTATACATCAATAATTAATTTTTATCAAGGGTGAATTTTCATATTTCCAATGTAATGTAATAGCAGTTGGTATACATATATATATATATAAATATGCAAGTTTAAAAATATTTCATTCAGATGGGTGATATTTTCCATTGTATACATATATAAAACGTGCATACATACATACATTTATTCATGCACATAAATGTGTTAGCTTGTAACCTGATGCATATAATGAACATGCATATATTTGTCCTGTTTAAATTTTATTTTTTATTGTATTATAGGTTCGGTACAACCTTGCAGAAGATCCCCGTATAAAGGCTTCTTATACGTTGGATTCCTCACTAGGTATAAATCATTTTTCTACTTAAATAATGCCTTTTTTTAAGTGTGTTAAGTTAATTTTATTTGTATTTTGGTGTAGAAATATTTTAAACTAGTACTTTTCAGATATGCCTTAACTGCACCCAAAATGTGCTTGGCGACGTCATTCCATTTCAACCGTTAAGAATCTTTTCAAAATTTTATTCTACTTGAAGAGAAGAATTTATTGTTCATTAAAAATTTCTAATAAACTGTTCTTCTATGCTCAGAAAAGACATTTCAGAACAAATTCTAACTCATAAAAATCATTGATTTTCTATTATTTGGGGGTATTTACTGGTTAGGGGTACAATTTTTAGCTTTTAACTAAGAGAATATGAAAGTATTAGCCCGAAGGCCATTTATGTTACTCGGTAGTAATTGCTATTGTTATGGATAATAATGCCACTTGTTATAGTACTTTACATAAAATTGTATACAATATATATTCATACTAGGCATGGCTGGCGCAATCTTGACACGAATGATATATGTATGTAGAATTTTGTAAACTTAATAATTGATAGCAGTTACAGTTAACATTGTTATCATTTAATATGCTAAATATTTCTCAGGAACTCCATCTGGCATAGTGTTCAGCTCCAACTCAAAGATCGTTGCTATTTCAGTAGGAAAAAGTTTGCAATTTTTTTCTACAGATACTGGTTTAATGGTGAGATTTTTTGTTCGGATCTATTTCTTTTGCATACATGTACTTGTTTTGATATATGAGTATCATGTATACTTTATTCATTAATTAATGGTATTTCGAGAATTTTTTTGTATGTTTTTTGATGTTGCATGCATTTAGGTTGGAGGTTTGTTACTACAATCATAAATTTAGTAAGAATGTATCTATGTGCATCATGAATGCTCTGTTCAAAATCATAAATATACTGCTGTGTTAAAATATTTTTTATTATAAATCTCCAGATTTCTAACATTGAGGACGCCTGCGGAATGGGAAGTATAATTGCATTGAAAGCGCTGTCAAAATGCAACATTATTGCTGTAATTGCAGACGGAAATAAAAATGTTTCCCTTTGGAATTTTCCCAAGTTGTAGATAGAATATTTGTGAGAAAAAAGTAATAGACATTTTATTGTCATTTTTTGGGTTTTTTGTATTTATGTATTGCTCAATATTTGAGAGTCTCTGTGCTGCAATGTAATAAAATACTTGTTATATACAATGCTATACGAATAACTACTAAACACTAAACTACGTAGAGTGATTTATTACAACCTGAAAACAATTTTTTTTCATTTTGTCAGAAACTTGAAAAATAGAATGAAACACTTATATCCACAAAAATTTATTCTCTAAAAAGAAAATTTTTGTTACATTAGGTTCGACTTTTTTGGTAGTTTTTATATAAATATATAATGCTATGGATTGGTGCTGAAGCTGCATGTTACACATTTGTAATGACTTGAAAGGGTGTGCATACATATCGATAAGTGGACATTACAGTAACATTTTATACATAAAATTTGCTGTAAATGACTCGTCATTAAAATTTTCGGTTCATAGAACAACTTACACTTTACCAGATTACATATATATAAAAGTGATACATAAATTAAGATTTATATCAATATCCAAGGACTTTGCATATTTCGTAGGAAGTTGGCAAAAACATTGATATTTCAAAACAAAAGTAATGAAATCACATATATTAAAGAACTTCAACATGAAAAAATACCCAATTACAACTGCAATATTTTTGCGTCTTTTGATGGCAAGGAAAATAGAGTATTTCGAAGTTGCCCAGTAGACTGACATTTTACTTAAACATGATTTATACTGATTTCTGAATGTAAAGTTTGTACAAAACTAATCATTACGTACATATCGAGTTCGCTCAAAATCTAATAGATATTATCTATATTTATTTGACTACCTATTGAAAAATTAATCTTTTTTGGCCTTTTTGGCTACAGAAAAATATTTTTTGTGCATGATTATCAACAGAAACTGGCTTCGATGATATCTTAAGATCTGCTACAATAGCTTTTGCGGGGCTAAGAAGAAAATAATATAGTAATGGTGAAAGCAAATATAGAATATATATTTCTAATCTCATTTTAATTGAAATGCAATAGTACATGTTCGGAGTTAAGATGAGAGCAATTATAGGGTAAATTGGTGTTCTAGAAGAGTTCTCGTTCGTGGAATTGCTCTTTACATTACTGAGGGTTGGAGATATGACTTTGCATTTCAGACATTTGACAGTGTTTCAGTTATTTTTAATACTTTCAAGTGCATGATTGCACAACTTTAGCCTAAGAATCTCGTCAAATCTTTGTCGGTCACAGTTTTCTTTTTAGCAATGTTGCCTCAAGTATTTCTGCAATTTCGGAGCTCGCAATGTCATCAAGAGAAATATGCAAGAAAGCGATTTATTTCAACTTAAAAAAACCTGTTCAATCATATGTTACTGACATGTTAGTTCTTGATGATCACTGGCTAACCATTAGACTCAACGTGAAATCAATAGTTTCGACAGTTAGATAGTGTCTTGGCTGGAAATAAGTTGCCGAAATAGAAATTTTAGAAGAAATTAGTAATTGCGATAATCCTTTCGAAGTTTTTGATATTGAAGTACACTACATTCCAGCAGTATATGAAATGCAATGCAGTTGATATTCCATATATTGATTCCATCAGTTTTAATTTACACCAGCGAATAGAGTTGGTGGGGTGGTAAAGATGTCAAATAACAGAATATATTATTTAGTGGACCATCAATATATGGCTGTAGTTGATTGACCAAGTATCATTGGCAAACAAGCCTAAACCAAAAGTATTAGTTCAAATTTAACGTTCAAGTGGTTTTCGTGCCGTCAAGAGAACGCATTCTACGAATCCAGTTCGTCCCAAGAAACCCAAGACAGTTCCAATGAACTGTAACTGTAACCATTGAAATTTCAAAAATATCCCGTTAGGAACGGATATGGTACGTGCATATGTACCAAAACCAGCCAACACATCATTCGTAATATCAACCATAAAAATAGAATTCTCCTCGTAGCCTAAAGTTAGAAAAAATAGACAAAAATAAATTTTAAAAAAGCATTTAAAAATGTTCAATTAACTTAAAACGTACCGATATGCTTCAGCTGAGAACGTAACTCCGATTTTCCGATGTTGAAGTTATAGCTAGGAACATGAAATACACTGCATAATATTACACTTAGAACATACTGCAATATTTCCCGAATAAATAGCATATATTTTGAACGATACGAGGAGACGGAAATTGGCGGGAAAAGTAAATCGACTACACCAAGCCGACCTCCTGGCTGCAAAACAATCAATATGTAATAATCTTCTAAAAGAGTACGATGCACTTAGTGCACTCATCAGTACATATGTATATGCAATAGTATCTTTGCCTGCACGTATGTATCAATTTTTTTCAATGATGTATACATTAGTTTGTATGTAGATTACAGAAAATAATGAACTGATGAAACATGAATGAACCTTCAGGACACGAAGAGCTTCCTTAAAAAAGCTAGTTCTCGGATGGAAATGATAAGCTGAATCTAATGACAAAACTGCTGAAAACTCATTGGAGTTGTAAGGTAATGCCGTGGCTGAACCCTGCTGAATATTAATACCAACCTCCTCTTCACACCGAAATTTAGCATTCAAAACCTGCAGATAAAATTTTTTCTGTATTTAGTGAATTTTAGCAGACCAAAAAAGGTGATATTAACCACAAAAATTGACATCCATATCTTATTGTAGCAAGTCATCAACTAACATGCCTGCCATAGAAAAGTTATCGACTTCAAATCTGAAATTTAGAAGCCTGCACTGTCCCAGGAATTACGTCTTAAACGAAAGTTCACAAGTATGGAAATTAATATGAAAAACTATTTGTGTCAAATAAATGTGCGCAGAATTTAGAGTGATCTTTCGTTTGACGAAATTATGGGGACAAGGTAGAGGAGCTAATTTAGATAATGCATTTATCGTTAGCTCGCAGTTCGTTATACAGTTTGGCTTCTACAGTTCAATTCTCTGTATTTTCATGATTCATGTATGCAGCGTTAATAGCGAAGGTCCAGAAGAAATTCTAGCTTAAAAAGAAAATACATACTTCCGCAACAAAGATACGTGCTTGAACTAAAATTGAGTGCCTAATTTTTATTACCTGAGAATGAACGGCTTCTATCCCATGCACATTTTTAATGTTATACTTATTTTTCCAAAAGAGAAGTGAGTTGCCTGTACCGCACCCCACATCTAATATTGCACCGTCTTTTGAACTTAATTTAGTAGCATTTCCTAAATAAAGTGCAAGCCCTTCACAAGCCTAGATAAATAAATGCATAACTGAACAATGATTCGGCACAGTTGAAAATTCATAGATTAGAAAAACAAAAATAAATCTATCAATAATATATATATGAATTAAATTTTGGATAAAACGAATTTGTCGAGAGTATCGAGAAATTGATTGTGCTCAAAAAATTTTCTTGCCAAAAATTTGAAGCTGAACTTACATGCTTTAAGACATTCAAGTTCTATTGCTATAGAAATGAAAAAATTTTATAAGTGAAAATTCGCTATATGTGAAGCTGACTATAATTATAGCCTAATGTATCTGAAATAGAAAAATAATGTACAATAAACATAACAATGCGAATGGCGCACTCCTTGTAAGAAACAAATGCGCACTTTGAACAAGTTCAAGAGCCTACATACATCCACATTCATGCATATTCTTAGACAGATAAGGAATAGAATCACGTGCATACCTCCTTAAATGAAGGAGAAGATTCATTGTCTAATTTTTTCCAATACCCGAAATTCATCCAAGAGCATTCGTTCGACTTTATCTCGCTAATAGCGAATGTGCTTTTATGCAGTAAGGATCGTATAGCCATATTCCTAGAACTTTTACAATTGTAGAGCGCTTCCATTGAACAAGCAGCATGCTTAGATTCAAATTCCAATGTAATTTTATTAATATTATGTAACCATGGACAGGATACTCCAATTGATTCAACAACCTGAATAATACAGCAATCAGTTCAGTTCAACGAAATATTGATAAGTTTAGTTTGAATAGTTCAGATGTCCTTGCCAACATACAGAAATAAGAATAAGATTCGGTTTAGCGTTACAAACTTTCATGGCATTACGAAATAACGACATGTAATTATAGTGGAGTATTCATTTTAATATGGTTCATATGAACTGAATTATATTATGCGGCTACATTATAAAATATTATTGTATAGGAAACTACTACTTCGAAGTTAAAATTGTCATTTTTAGAGTAAAAATGCACTAAAATTATTGTTTTATATCGTGGACGAATAAGAGTCAACGCAGTTTGATTTATACTATGGAAAAAATTATGATGCATTTGAAATTGGAAGATGTGAATTAAATTGTGTTTTTAAGAAAGAGTTCGACGAGGAAAGGTTAAGTTATTTGGATTAACATGAATCACAAACTGAATGAACTGTTAACGTACTTCGAACCATTACGACGCTATAAGTACAGAAACTGCGGACAGAGAAGAAGAACAGGGCAGTTACAGTACATCATTGTATATTATGAAACTGTACGCTCAGATATTGGCTAGTATACTGGGTTACATACTACAGTAAACTTCGAATTATCCCATTTCATTTCACAAATTTTTACTTGAAACAAGTAAAGGATAGAATCTTATTGCGCCAAGTTCAACTTTCGATCTTGGATATAACGAATTGATTCAGCAGTTCAGGTTCACATTTTCGCATACAACGAATTAATTTGGTATTCCCGACAAATTCATTAGACCCGAAGTTTGCTGTATACTAGTCTGCACAGGTGTGTAATGCTATATTATCAAACTAGACGTGGTTCACATGCACTTAAAAAGGTAAAAAAATTTAAATGTATATTTATACATATAATGACCTCAACTGCGCTTCTAACACCCTGCTCTTGCAATGGCACCTGATCTAAAGCATAAGCTCCGACAAACCAAACTTGCCCACGGCCCTGAAAATTCTTGAGTCGAATTGTCGCTTTTTTAGCTTCTCTGGTTACTGTCGATCTCATATAGTGAATGCGCTTCAACAAATTTGATGGGTTTGTATCTAGCAGAGATAGCAATGAGTAAAATTAGATTTTTCTCTTATAAATGTACCAAAAAAATAATTACGGATATATCGAATTTATTAAGAGGTGACATCTAAAGTTCACTGTACATGTATGACTAACATTTAGGAACAAGAAGAAATTCTATATTTTTGTGACCTGAAAGGTCAAAAGAACAAATAATCTCACAGGAAACAGCTCTATATCGACCCTATATTCTGGTGCTTGAAAAGTACTAAGGCGTAGAATACATAAGTACAAGGTAATTATATGGGCTTAAAAAAGAGATTAAATATAAGTGTATAAGACAAAATTAAGATTAGTTTGTTTAAATGGTTTTTATTTAAACATAAATTATCTTAAATAAAAAGTCAATTAATTGTAATTCCTTGATGAATCGAGATCAAATTTTTCTAAACTTTGTTACGGCTATTTTTAATTTTACTGCAGTTCTTATTTTGAAAACCATGACTAATAACGATTAAACTCATCTAAATTTTTATAACGCTTTTTTAATTGTCCTTTCAAAATTTGAAATAAAAAAATGATTCTACACCTTTTGGTGGATTCCACGATTGATACACAAATTCTCCTTCCTTAGATGGGTCTGGTAAGACTAGCGTTGCCATACAGCGTTTTTGGATGGGATCAACTAAGAAATTTATGCTGTTCCTGTCCCTCTTGTCCGATAAAAATAGAGACTCATCACGATGTACAATCACCTCGCTGCTTTCGTACGCAAAAGATGACAGCGTCGATATCTAAAATGTAAAAAAATTCAATTTATGCATTTGAGGAAACATAGTTGAAAAAAAGATAAAGTTTCCTAGTTTAGCATGTGCATGTATGTATGTATATATGGATGAAACTTTGGATATAAAAATTCGATTTTAACATTCTTACATATAACAAATAAACCGAGATATTCATATTATGTTTAAGCCTAGCTTCAAATTTTGGGGTATAATGATCTTATTTGGTGGTAACAACAAATGCGATGTATCCGAATCATAAATTTAGTACATATACTGGATTTATCTATGCATATAAACCTGCTAGCTGATTTCACAAACAATACTAAATAAAAAAAGACTCTATTCTCTTAATAGATTCTGAATTTTGAGAGATTTGGTAACGTATATCTTTAAACATAGATTTGGCAATTAGAAGGACCACAGCAATATTCTTAGTGTCTTTACATATATATGAATATATTATGAAGCATTGACATAGATTAATATGGCCATGCAACATTTTTTTGCTTTAGAGAAAAGTCAGATTCTTTTGGTCAGCTACCATAACAAAATAATATTTTTTTCTGTTTTGTTGAATTTTATGACCTAAAAAATAAATCAAATTTAGATTAATAGCTATCAGGTATGTTATATTTATATATAGGTCTCATACCTCTTCATCGGAGGGTTTGGACAGGCACCTCAAAGCAGCGTAAGCCTGGGTTGCCATAATAATATGATCGAACTTTTCCTCAAAACTCGAACCGTTTCTATTCCAATATAGTGTTGGTTTTGAAAGGTCAACTTCAGTTTCAATGTTGAAGTTTGTGATTTCACGGTGTACTTTTGTTACCGAAGCGCCAAGCTCGATCCGTTGTACTTTCTGTATAGAAAATGATCTGCTACGAATTAAATTTTTAGTCCATATAATTTAAAAAACTCTGCATGTGGCAGACCAATATAATCAACAATTTACAACAGCAGATTTATACAGTAAGGAGTTCTATACTCGAAAAAGCAGAAAAAACTCAATTCTATAAGCAAACATACACTCTTGCCACCATGAATTCGAGATAAAATAAACTTTAAATATATATATATTTCTCAAGCTATTGGGTACTAGAAATTTCTCACATTAGTATTTCACAAAAGTTTGTAAACGTTCAAAATTTGGCAAGAAGCTTTAAACGAATACCATCTCATTTACGCATAGAAACTATAGCCTATGAAATATATGGACTGAAATTTGTTGCTAGAAAAGGACATGAAAATACTTGAACAGGTTAGAATACGATCGCATAAGCCGATTTTTCATTAAACACAATTTCAGAAGAATGATTGTGGCATCTTTTCAGCAGACATAACTTTTCACAGCCAAAGTAAAAAATACCTTTGTTTTCAAAATTTCTATAAAAATGCTAAATACTATGCTGGGGAAATTACACAATCCATCATCAAAAAAATAAGATTTTGTCGAGCATTATCCGAGTTAAGTAGATTTTTACACAAATATTTATACCTTTGTCAATTTTTCTGCGGCATCCCAACTTCCATTAGTGACGTGATATTGATTTCCACTATTCGCCTTAAGGCTATATACCATAATAACATCCATCGGGTATGTTAGAACCGCATCATAACTACACGTCAAAATCATGCTGACGTAGAAAAATACATTTATATTAGATTTAAAAAAAACAATGGAAGCAGTTTGCTCGTTGTGCTTCATACATCTCTAGTCGTACCTAGAACTATTTTAATGCAGACTAGTACTATAGTATAAAATCTAGTACACTAGTCCTTATTTGAATATATAGACTATGACTGTATAAATTTTTCAATTCGTTCAATTTTGAACTTCAATCTATAACATCAATTTTTTTCTTATTTTAATAATACGAAGCTTTTTGAAACCTTATTTTGTTGTAACACAACAAAAACCTTTTCCCCTGCTATTAGCATGTCAAGTCGGCTAAAAAGCACAACTGAAGAAAAATACGACAGCTTAGAAGGCCTGAAAAAAGAAAGGGCAGAAGTACTACTAGTAGAGGTAAAAATGAGGCGACTATTTCATTATCAGTCAAATTAGAAGCGGATAATAGTCTGAATCAACAGTTAGAGATCAAAATGAAACAAACCATAGTAAGGTTAGTTCATATATCCTATTCGTACCTAAAATCTGTAGGTAATCTGATTTGTTTGAGTTTAACCTGTTCCTGTAGATAAAAATATTTATCCGTTGATATTTTTATCCGCACTTCACATGCTGAAAAGTATAGTAACCGTATTATACTGTACGTGTGTGAAGAATTATATAATATACGACATCGTTCTAAAAACGCAATGAAAAAAAATAATAATAATATAGACTTAAAATAAAAATGATGGAAATTAAAATTTTCAAGCAAATTGTCATCATGATAGCAGCGTATCAGCCTTCATAAATTTGCTCGAGCTAGTGACAATATCTATCACTGCCCAGTGATAACATCCATCAAAGTACAGTGGCAATTTCATCGCTGTGCAATGGCAATTGTCAAACAGTATGAGTTCTCAAATAACCTTTCAGTACAATGCGCATATAATGGAAAAAAAATGCCACACAAAAGTCCAATCTTCCCCAACACTTAAAGCCTCATCCGGCATAACCGTTAAAGCAAGAAATTTTTACTGCCACATCACCAGCATCCCAAAAATTGCAGGCTTACTTTTCCACTGAGTTGAGGTATAATTACTGTTTATCCCCTATCACGTATTATGATATATACTTTTGATATTCGAATTGAAAAATGATCGATTTTACCTGTATAATGGTAGGAAAACCATATCTACATATTCTGTACAGTAATTTTTTAAAGTCAAATATTCCTGTACCGTCAAGGCGCATAGTTCCGGATTATGTATGTCACGTCGAACGTCCCGAAAGTAACGAATGCTGTCCCAAATTACTCGAACTAAACAAATCAAATAATCAAATTGTAATATATAAGTACATGTAAGATATGATTGATTGTGATGATGTCAGCGGTACCGAATAAGGTAGGTAGAAATATTAATAGCAACGCCTCATGTATTTGAGATGTGATAAAAAATTTAAAAAAAGACATCAGATCGCTTTTAGCCATCAGTATCAGAAATGAAGTAATAAATATAGATATTACTACTATAATAGTAATTAATCGAATATTAACAACATTACAGATATTAGTAACTCAATAAAAAATACTGCCAATACTTCATTTATAAAGTCGCTTATAACATATCTTAATATTCAAAATAATGCAACAGTAATATCTGCAATATAATCAAATTTTTTATTAATATTACTACTGCAATAGTTAAAGATAGTTATAACATCAGTATCAGTTCAGATCTTGAAAAAAATCAGTCATTTGAACAAATATTTTGATTTTCGACATTGTTTTTCCCAAATCTTCTTAGTATTCAAAGGTAGTAATGGTCATCTCGTGTAGTAACAACTACAGGAGAATCATTTCTTGTTGCTTTTGCCACCATTTTTGCATCCAAAAATTTTGACTAAATTTTGAAAAAAACAAGGATTCAAATAACATTGGTGACATTGTCTTCTGCCGATCAACAAGAATACGTTTAGTACCACTAAACGATTGTTCAACTAAATTAGACATTGCAATAAGGAAAATGACAATCAATATAAGAAATTCTTTAGACGTTTTTTTATTTTGACATCATGCATTGTTCGAAGTAGGAACGAGGTTCACTATCAGTTCCTAACACTTTTCCTGCATTAAACTTAATTATTAGTTTTTTCTTTGCTTCAAAAAATAAATTACCTGTCTGCAAAAATTAAAAAAAAATAAATTATTTTACTTCAAGTTCTGGTAAGGTTGTGCTAAAACTAATAAAATATTGATGCCAATAATATTATATTAAAAGTAATATAATACAAAGCAATTTAAAATGATAAACTGAAAGTCCCTACCGGTAAAAAGGGATAAAATTCGCCAAGGCTCCCCAGGGCAAGAAGGCAGGCGCCACCCCCAAAGTTTTGTATCTCGAACACTCAAAAAAGCTCGAGGAGCTCCAGCTAACGATAAAGTGTACCCCCAGTCAAATGGCGACACTGATACACCTGCATGTATATAGTTCAAAACTGTTTGAAAAGTAAAATATGGAGAGAAAAAGTGTAGGCATTTTTAATATGATTAAACTCGATTGAATAAAATAGAGGAATGATTTTCAGATTTGATTCCATGAGGAGTATATGAAAGGCATATCAAATGCAGAAACTGCTCGTCATCTTGTCAGCTGTCCTACCTGCTAAGGAATCCGACAAAAAATGTTTTATTACATATTTACCTGCCAGCATGTACAGTGCCATGAGGTGTGGATAGTAGGGCTTGCTGAAACTTCTAGGAGGTGAATCTACTCGGCAGGGAAATCCATCAATACTTAAACCAAGGTTCACACCTTGACTATCAATGCCAAGAAAGTCCTAAAAATTAAGCGAAAATAAATGAACAAGAATGAACGGTAACCTGATTATCTTCCATAACATTTAATTATCTTTCTTCAGATGTCCAATAAAAAATGCAAATATAGTGGTCTCACTTACATTTACTCAAATCCATGCATAAACAATTAATATACTACATTTTTATGTTCATCTAATGTATCAGGGTTGTCAAAATAAAATTTTCTTTATTCAAAATACTATTTATTCTATGTGGGTTATATAAATAATAATATACCGTAAAATATATTTTATAAGAAAAAAATACATTACATCAGATCACGACTCATCTCCTTGATATCTTGCTCTACAAACCAATACGAAACACTAAAATTGTAAGTTTCATGAATGCTCATAAAATGGGAGCAATTTCTTCACCTTAATTTCATATATGACGAGTGCATTAAAATTTTAACCATTTCAAAATTTACGCGTTCGAGATAAATTTGAATAGTATCGAAGATCATAAGAGATAATAGTTTAATAAGAAAAATAATCAATTCTCAACGTAAATACACATCTTGTATGCAGCGTTGCAAATAGTGAAAAACTTCAAAAAAGTAAGACAGTCGAAATTTATCTCAGTAATAAAACAATTTATTTTGGGATTAGTATTTAAGAGTAGCGTTGATGTGTAGCTGCTAATTTTTGTTAGGTCTTTTCAGTATATCTTCATATGCGGATGGCTTACCTCACGTTCAAAAATAGTTACATGGTGATGCTGCGCTAATAGAAACGCCGCAGTAAGTCCTGCAATACCGCTGCCAACTATTGCAATATGCTTGCGATTTTCGACTGGCATCGATTGCTGAGCAGTGGACATGGATCAGATAAGTATACGAGAATCCAAGAATGATATCATCTGCATGAATCAGATTTTCTAAACAACTATACTCATATTCATGTGATTTTAGTTACTATTCAGCAATAATCAATGATTTAACGTGATTTCAGTTGATTTTTGTTACTTTTGAAATTTATTTTTATTGAATATAATTGTTTTTAACCTTTATTGGTCTACTTCAATCGCAAATGTGCTTCTTTAAATTTGTTTTAGTGTTTCAGCTTATTTTGATGTACATTAATCGACGAAGTATTATGACGCAAAGATGCAAGAGCAGCGTCTGCTCTACTATTCTTCGTCTCGATTTATCTAGGTGGCGAAGTATTATATATTGCGCTGTGTCCTTGATAATGTTTTCCAGGCTTCACTCCTGTTCTGCATTCATGTCCCGCGGAACTTTGTCTCGAACGAGTTTTAGATGGATATCGGCGTCAAAATCAATGAATCTAAATGGTTTAACGAAGAGTGCCTTTAAAACCGAAGTTAATGCAAACATTGATTCGTCGAGGTCCAGCTTTCATCCACCATCTATTTTAGACGGTACGTGAGTGTAAATGCATTGATGGCCACATGCACCAATAGAAATTTGCATTGAATAATTAATTTTCGTCCATTATATTCCTGGTTTATAAGGATTTGTCTTTTTGAACTTTATTTTCATGCAACCAACAGCTTTTCAGCAAATGATAAAGCTCATACAATGAAAAGCAATTTTTTCTTGCTTTATTAATAACATATAATAAATTAAAATATTCTGTTTTAGTTGCAATTTCTTTAATCATAAGTCTAATTATATTGTCCTTGTTTCATTTCTGTGATCTTATATGTTTTAAAGAATCTCCTGAAAATCTGAAGTATGCAAAACTAGTTTCCAAATGTTTGAAAATAAGCAAAGCATAACGTAATTTTCAATGCTACATATCTTCTAATGCACTTAGTAGTCCCTGTGTATATTTATTTGGGGTCATTGGGTCTTTGATTGACATTTCGACACAATGGGTTCTTCAAATATTCTTTTTGCCCTTCATTGCAGTCTATATAAATCTTTCAACTAGTTTTTGTGGGTATATAGTAAACTCCGGAGATAGCAAATGTGTCTGGACCACCGAATTAATTCGTTATATCCGAAAATCTGAAGCTGCACTTGGACATATTTCTTCATTTATTTTTTGAAGTGAAAATTTATTAAAAATACATATATGAGATCAGAAGTTTTTTTATATGTATCATTATGATTTTGAAGATTATTGTAATTAGTTTGAATTTCCGTATTTTTTTGTTATACATCACCCCTTTGTACGGCCTGAAGCTGATATCTAAAGATACATATATCCCTGATGTAAAAATCGATGAGTATAATTCTTGATATAGTCATGTAAAGGATTAAATACCGCTCTGTCAACAAAAAACTCAAGCTTATGGAATTATTGAATTTACAAAAAAATTCGTTATTCGATTCATTCCAATGTGTACATTTACCAAAAAATCAATGAAAATGGACATACAACTCGCTATATTTAGTTTCGTATCTGTTTATATTATAGCTTACTAGTATACATACTATTCAATCTAGTAAACTAGCGATTTCATGAATCTGCAATTATAGAGTCGGCTTCCATAATATGCTGAAGTTGAAGTATAATTGTGCATTTCAATCTATAATATCGCCATATTATTTATACTAAGAATTTTTTGGTGCGAAAATGAAATCTGATTCAATTTTTTAAAAACTAATGTATAAAGTAATGTTTCATTAATGGAGAGTCTACTAAATCATATATTCTATTAATTGATAGCTTTACCACACCACCAACTCCCTTAGCTGGTGCATATTTACATCTGCTATTCGGTTTATTCGATTCACTTAGAATTTGGTGCAACTGAGGGTATCAGTTTATGGAAGATCAAATGTGTGGCCATACTTCCTTGATAATACCAAAATTTTGGTGCATTGAAGAAGTTTTTACAGATTTAATTCATGATTACTTACAAGTTGTTCAGTATATTGGAATTATTTTATACAGAGAATGGAGAAATGGCAAAACAGTATGATTTTTCAGCCATAGAAGGTCCGCTATATGCATGGTGGGAACAGCAGGGTTATTTCAAGCCGAATGACAGCTCAGCTAAGCCGGCTTATGTTGTGCCGATGCCTCCGCCAAATGTCACTGGATACTTACACATGGGACATGCTATGTTTATTGCAGTACAGGTATAGCTCAAAATAATCTTTAGACAAATTCAAGAAGAACACTACGGTATTATATTTGGAGTAAAGATTGAAGTTTTGAGGGTGATGATTTGAACTGGGGAAAGGGCTGAAAGAGTCAAAACAAATTATGCCAAATTTGGAAATTTAAATATCAGGGTGTGCACAGCCCAAAATATGAAGATCTGACATATGTGTAGCTATAGCTAGCTGCACTTTATCAGAAAACTAGAAATGTACTCTTATGACTAGCTAGATTCATTGTCAAATATTTTTAATTTAGCTATAGCTAGCTATTTACTAAGTTTTCAAATTGTTAAGTTGTTTACAAGTATAAGTAGATAGAGCATTTAGCTAGTTATTATAATGGGCTATCTTGCAGTTATTCATGGCCTGGAAGGTTTAGTTTATAAGACTCCTCGACGAGCCGTATGAGAATAGATTTTTTTATACTTTGTAAATTTTTTTTCAAGTATATGCTTTTGAATTCTTTTAAATTTTCCTGTCTTAGGATATACTTACGCGATTTCATCGTATGCGCGGTGAACCAACTCTATGGCTTCCAGGTACTGATCATGCTGGAATTGCCACACAAATGCTGGTTGAACGGCATTTGAGATCTATGGGAATCGAACGCAAGGATATTGGACGAGATGAATTTTTGAATCGAGTCTGGAGTTGGAAGGTGATAAATGCATACATATTGATGCATATATATATACATATAAAATTATATATTGGAATATCACAATTTTTATTCTTTGTGCATTGGTTGATATAACTGAATAGTACTTTATAGGTCGTATATGCTATATCAAGTAATTGTACATGCTTCCATAAAGTAAAAGTGTAGAATTGGCCGCTCAATTATTTTACATTTTTGTGGGATTATTACCCATTTAATCATAAAATGCTAATGTATCTAGTAAAATACTTTCCGAATTAGTAAGATACTTGGCCCTATGATAAAATAGAACTTATTACTAGTTTAAAAGTCGAAATTTGCATTGTGGAAGTTCGTTTTTAGAACAATTTTAATTATTTAACAGGGTTATGTTTAATGTATATGAGTTAACGGAATCGATGCTGTAAAATTATTGTAAATAGTTCTATATTTACATGTAAACGTACTGATACATACGTATATGAATACAAATATGTAGTTTTATTTGTTCTTTTATGTCTAAATCTTAATGCAAGTTTTTGCGTACTCATGGATTTTTTTCAGTTTTTATGCTTTTTTGTTTTCCATTTATGCACTGTAGGAAGAGAAAGGAGGCTATATAATGAATCAAATGAGATCTATCGGTGCCTCTGCTGATTGGTCCAGAGAACGTTTTACCCTTGAGCCGAAGATGAGCGAAGCTGTTGTTGAAGCTTTTGTTCGATTACATGACAAAGGACTTGTTTATAAAGTAAGTAAAGACATTCGTCAGTACATCCGATTGAATGTTGTAAATGATCTTATTTGAATACATGACGGGGATTTTATTTATCAAATTTGCTGATAATTTGTTCGAATCCTGATTAGCTCTTGTTTTCTATTTTCCACAAAATTATTTTCAAACAATTATTTTCATTTTTATGTCATTTTTCCATAGATTTTATGTATATATATGCATCGTTTTTTTTGTCATTTGTCTAGGGAGATTACATGGTAAATTGGAGTCCAAGTCTTCAGACAGCTGTAAGCGATTTAGAGGTATTTTTTAATTCGTATACATTTCCTACATCCACATATATTTTAAATGTTCAAATTTTTTGGTTACAAAATATCACTGAAATCAGATGAATTTAAACGAGAAATTGTATGCCTATTAAAAGTTCATACTGATACATTGAGTAGTTGACTATACATTTACTGCATAGTAGCCTTTGTTAACGTTAAGCCATAGATATTGTTCTGAAACAATCTTAAGGTGAAAGAAATATTGCTTATGAGCCGTACAAAAAAATAATCTTTCTCTCTCTATTTCTTCTGTGCACTTCTTCTATTCCTTGATATTCCTCTACAAAACTTAACATTTATTAATTTAACATTTACGTCGAAATTGCTCATGTGTTCAGCTTATATGCATATATACATATGATGGAGCTATGGTATTAATGATTTTTGGACTAAGGAACTATTGCTCGAAATTGGCAGCACGGTGAAAAAATTTCCACATTAGAAAATTTATTATAACAAAAATGTACAATAAATAGACCATTATATGATCTTTTAAACCCCGGCTTAAATTATTCTAAAATTTTCCTTCTAACAAATATGGCAACTAATTATAAGTTGACAAGCCATCAATGTATATTTTGCCTTTACAAATCTCCTTTTGTTAGTGAAGTATTTTTGTCCTTTAAATTCCTATTCTACTTATTCACCTTCGAAAACATTATCTATTCCATCTAATATATAAACCAGTTGCCAATCTAGTAATATGTAACCAACTAAGAATTACCCGCTCTTTTTTCATCTGTAGGTTGAATACTCGGAGGAAATGGGAAAGCTGTATTATTTCAAATATGCAGTGGCTGGCGAATCAGAGGTAGTGTATTTTACATATATAATTTAGATCTATGGTTTACAGCTAGAAAAAAGAGAGAATAGAACTTTAAAAGGTACTACAGTAAAAATAAATATCAGTCGAAAAAGCACATGAAAAGACGCTCTACTCGTACAATTCATTTTTTCAGTGTTTAATTATAAAATCTAAAACACTGGATTTAAAATAATTTCAAAACGGAATGCTAGATTTTCTTGCAGGGCACGTTTTATCATGGCGGTTCCTTTTGGTAGTAGTATATTTGTGTTCAAAATGAGTTATCGAACTGGAACTATATGTACTTGTATCTTTGAGTATTTTTGCTTTTGTTGGAATAGAATATGCAGTATGATTTGTTCAAGAATTGTAAAAAAACTGTATAAATACTGAGCTCCTGGATTTATGCTTTTATATTTTCAATTTATTTCATAAGAATGATCAGGCAATATAATATGAGAATCTTTCTTTCAGGTGTTTAGTTTTAGCCAAATATGTAATGAAAATTTGTATAATATACATATAACAAATTCGTTTATTGTGAATTTTTTATATAACACGAAAAAGTCATATGATGTCAAGTTCAGCTACATATTTTTGGATGCAACGAAGGAATTCGGTCATCCCGACAGAGAAGCTAAAGAATTAAAAATTAACCTTGAATTGATACGTGCACGTTTAGATAGAATAGAGCACCAGATCTTTAGATATAAGAAAATATTTCGATTAGGACTAGGTATTTTAGTGTAAAAAATCCTAAGATGCAAGAAAAAGATCTACTCTAAATATGGATGCATAAATTGCTGACTTATTTTATTTTTAAAATTATTTAATACGAAAATGATGTTGCACAATTTTTCCCGTTTGCAATCTCTTTATTGTAGTAAATTTTCTAAACTATATAATTCAAGTAACCATTAAAAACAATGTATAACATTTAATATAAAATTGGAAACTCTCCAGGCGCATTTATATATTTGTTGTAATCATATAATTTCAACAAGTATGTTTCAAATTCTGGATTTTTATGCTTCAAATATTTGCATATTTATGTTTTTATGGTAAATACATGCTTTGTTTGCATTTCATATTTTTTTTTATCTATTTTGCAATTTTTTATATTGTACATAGGATATATATATACCAGTCGCGACTACTCGCCCGGAGACTATACTGGGAGATACTGCTGTGTGCGTTCACCCTGATGATGAGAGATATAAGCATCTCATAGGGAAGGTTTGACCAATCATATCAGCTATTGTAAAAATTCATAAATCCAATTGGACAAGGATTTAAGTACCTTTCTAATTCAGTTTTTACCAATTAAGTTTCAAATTTGATACATTTGCCTTGTTTTAAGGTTATGGTAGGAAAACCTATTTCATTATTTTTTCTTTTAACTTTTTAGAATTTTATTCTGAAGCCTAAAATTTCAGTAAAATGTAGCTCATTACGAGTTCAAAAAGTTATAGATGTATGTATTTGCCCTTTTGCTTTCGTTTGTGACCTATTTAATATTTTTTTAATCTTTACATGCATAAATTTTGGATTGGTTTTACTTTTTCAGTTCTTTGTAGCTTACGCATACTCCTTTACAACCTGTAAATTTTATCATCCCACAACCTGAAATGTGGTTTATATAATTAAATCTTACAATTACTTATGTTTTTTCATTGAGTTTTTATGAATATTAGACATATAATTTTATTGGTTATTTGCACTTATTAATTATATATATATATATATATATATATTATGCAGATGGTAAAGGTTCCAATGCAAAATCGAGAGATTCCAGTAATATCGGATACATATGTTGATATGGACTTTGGAACCGGTGCTCTAAAGATTACTCCAGCGCATGATATCAACGATTATGAAATAGGAAAGCGGCATTCTCTTCCTACTATTAGCATTTTTAACAAGGTTTAATTTTTAATTTATTATATGCGGGTCATGTATAGTCGACTGTTCTTGTAATTAATGTACTAGATTGAGTAGTGTGGATTTTTATCTTTGGTAAAGATGAAAGGGCAATGTAATATTAAATGGTTGAAGGGATCTAATATGAACTTTTATTCGTGAGACATATCAAATAAGGCTATACATAAATTCATACATATAGATTTTGACTATAGTAATTATCCCATACAGCTTAATCAAATTTACACTCATGCATGGGGAGTGGCGCTAATATTAATCATCCAGGAAGCGTAGCATTTTTACTTTATTCCGATACTTATAGCTAAAATTATTGTTACGTAACAATATCTTTCAGCTATTTTTTGTTTAGTATACCATAGATCCCTCAAAATATTGTATCTGAAATAGTTTCCTGTAAATTATGAATTTCCCATTTGTATATCAGTTACATTTTTTATGTATTCCAGATTTTGTATAGCTGTATGAAAATCATATGTATATATTTATACATACAGACAGTTGATATTCCATAAACTGATACCATCGGTTATGCCATAAACTGTCAGTTGGTCAAACGTATATCGAACTAGAGATATCAGTATACACCAGCAAAGAAAGGTCGATGGAGTAAAATATGTATATCAGTGTCGACCATCGATATATGGAATATCAACAGTATTTATGATTCACATAGGATGCAACTCTGAATCGATTCGGTGGTGCGTATGAGGGCATGGACCGGTTCGAATGCCGAGCGAAGCTATGGGATGATATGAGCAAAGTGAACCTTGTTATTAAGACCGAAGCACACATGCAGCGCGTCCCACGTAGCCAGCGAGGCGGAGAGGTTGTGGAGCCGCTTATCAGTTCACAATGGTTTGTCAAGTAGGTAAATTTCTTATCACAAAATCAATTTTATGTGACCTTCCATATATAGTCCTTTCATACAGCATTACAATTGATGTTCTATTTTTAGTTATAGTTGGATTTTTGTACAGGAAGTTCAGTAGAATTGTATTTGCGATTTATCTTGTTTATGTATGATTTTTGTGATTTTTTTACCGATATAGTTCTAATAGCGCATGGCCAGTTCTTTTTGTTAAAGTTTTATATAGGATGAATCTCAACAACAGAAAGCTCACAAAGAAATAAGAGAGTAATATTAATTGTGGAAAATTAAATGTTTAACTTCAACTTAAGATTTCTCCAGAACAATTTCTAACATCATGCTTTAATAACGGCCACTATGCAATAGAGTAGCCATCGCTTTATAGGCCCAGCTTAGATCTGGCCATTTGGGACTTAATAAGCTGAAAAATCTGTAGCTTATATAGAAACTGGTGGAGCAATTTAGGACTTAGCATAATATGCGGCTGGGGTTGTAATTCGCGAGCTTATGAGTTTACTGTATACATGCTTTTTGGTTTATTAATAAATATCATGTGTATAAGATAGTATTCATTTATAGTACTATAGTTAATTTATCAAATTGTCTGGCTTATAACTAGAATGGATAACATGGCGCATCGTGCTTTGGAAGCTGTTGAGAAAAAAGATATTGTTATATTGCCAGAACGATTTGAGAAGGTATGCGTTTTAAAATTTTTACACTATAAAAATATAGTAGACTTTCAACATAACGAGTTTGCTCTTTAAGAATTTTCACTTATAGCGAATAATCGAATGAGCCGCAGTGTGTCAAGTTCAGATTCAGATTTTGATATAATGAATTAAACGCTGGTCCTTAAAGATTTGTTTTATCAGAAGTTCACTGCATATATTTTGGTTACGTTTTTATGGATGTTTCACACTGAACTGCCCTGGTGAACTGTATCCGCTGTCCCAATTAAGTTCAAGTTGTAACTTCAATTTGCATCGGATCAAATCATGAGTTACTTTTTGAAAATAAAACTACGTTTTCTCATCTCACTAATGTTTGCACATCTTAAACGTAACACATATATGCAATAGTCCATCTACTAGTGCTTGCTTTCAAGGAACACAATTTTTGAATTCACGAGGGTTCTAAACTGATATCAAATTTTGGACAATGCATGTCAAATTCAGTTAATGCATTTTTTTGCTTAAAGTTGATTATTGTTTAAAAAAACTGTGAGATGAGCATGAAAATGGTGTTGTGCAGTTTTGGCGAGTTCAGTATTTTCAAAAGGATTACTGTATAATATACATGAATATGTGTGGTTGAAGTTATATTTTTGGTGCTTATTTTATTACCGTTCATAAATATTTCAACGCACAGGTTTATGCATCAAAATTTTTATCAATAGAGATTAATTTCTTTCTGCCTATATATATATATATGTATGCATAAATACAGATATTATTTATGTTGAATGTACAATTTTTATAGACTTGGCAAAACTGGCTAGGCAATATTCATGACTGGTGCATATCTAGACAGCTTTGGTGGGGACATAGAATACCTGTGTGGTATCCAGAGGTAACATACTGACAGACACATTTAAATCTTGTATGTTCTAGAATTCGCAACAAATAAATTATTTTTATATGACTTCAGTCTTTCCTTTTCTTGAATGCAACATCTTGGTGTTATATTTCAGGCATATATGTTTAATTGGTGATGTGTTTGAATAATATACCCAGGAGTAGTGTACTCGAGAATAAATGTAGTAATATCTTACAGGGTTTTTATTTGTTATTGTGCTTCTTTGTATGCACCTTCTTTCCTAGTTGTCAATTACTTCTCAATCTAAATGAATTTGAATAAAAAAGTCATTGATTTATGCTTATGTAATATCTTTACTAGACAGCACTCCTTTGAAAGGGCATATTGCTCTTTTCCTATACTGTGACCTCTCAGTGATGTATTTTCTGTGAATAGGGAAGCGAGTCCTATTTTGTTGCGAGAAATGTTGAAGAGGCTCGAGAAAAGGCTACTCTTGCTGGAATATCGTTGGATACTGTTTTACATCAAGATGAAGATGTATTGGATACTTGGTTTAGGCAAGTGTACCTCTTCGTACCTTTTAAGATGCACCAATTTCCTTGTCAATAGTCCTAGTACAAAAATATCAATATTGTCTATATCTAGTTTTACTGCACATTTGCTTGTATCGGTATAGTAGCCAGTATACTAGGAGTTATTATTTATAATGCAATGGGCGTTAACTATTGTTTTCTTTCCTTCCAGTTCTGGGTTGTGGCCTTTTTCAACTGTAGGTTGGCCTCATGAAGAGGGCATTCAAGGTTCTGACTACGAGAGGTTTTATCCGGCTGCTGTTCTTGAAACTGGGTACGATATATTGTTTTTCTGGGTTGCGCGTATGGTATGTTGCAAGATTTTTTCAACATTTATGTATAGATACAAGTGAGATTTTTCGTTGCGTTTAATCTTATTTGCTTTGCAGGTTATGATGGGACTCGAACTCACGGATAAAAGCCCATTCAGAGTTATATATCTGCACGGGCTTGTTCGTGATGCTGAGGTACTAGTTTGGTGTCGGTGTCTAATCAACAAAAAATTATACATGCATACGATGATATATACTAACAAATGTATGCATAAAGTAAACTTCATATGTAATAAACTTGCCGGTGCCATCAAATTAATTTGCTGTTTCCAAACATCTGATGCTGAACTTTGACCCAGAATAACATTTTTATATATTTGATGTATTTTAAAAATTTGCTTAAAGCACATTTGTTATATCTGAAGTTTACTGTAAAAACATTTTCCCATATTCTCGAACCATTTTTACATAAAAATGCTATATGATTATAAGTACAGATACATCACAAATATCTTTGTCTGCCAAGATGCATTCACTATCACAATTGTTTTTTATATGACGGATTGAGCAATAAAACGGAGCAGCTATTATTTTTCAGACAATTTAGATTATGTTTATATTTTCATGTATATTTTAAGCCAATCATCATGAAGTATCATTTTTGTAAGTATCCTTTATTTCTTAAGGTTTAGTTTTTTTATTTCTAGGGACAAAAAATGAGCAAAACGAAAGGAAATGTTATTGATCCTTTGGATACGATGGCTAAATTCGGTGCTGATGCGCTTCGGTCAGTTTTTCCATTTTTTTACTTTTCAGATGCGCACGCTAAGTTTTAGTATTTACAAAATTTTAGTAAGTTCCTCGCATGGAATAAAGATATTTTTAATTTATGTATTATTTTGTTTTCATATATGAAAAGCAAAAATACATGCAGAGGTATATATGATTTTCAGGAATCATGCTGAATATTCATGTGAGCACTTTTTATAGATGCTGATAGATTTCAAGATGAATAACTTTGAATCTGCTGAGCACAAGAAAATCTTTAATGTTATTGATGAAAGGCCTCATTGCTTCTTTATTCTTTCGCTAAAAAACTTTTCAACTATAATATATATATATATATATATAAACCTTATAGTAGTTGATGCCTTTTTTTCGCCTTTATGGCCCTATATTATGCAAATCTATTTCTTTTCATCATTTCTAAAAAAGTTTCCAAGATTTTGTTGGCAGAATAATTACTCAGTAGAATAATAATGACTTTTTAATTACTATACTTTGCTAATAATCATCAGATATGCGTTAGTGACGGGAGCAAGCCCTGGACAAGATATTCCTTTGAGTCAGGAACGAATAGAATCGGCTAGAAATTTTGCAAATAAATTGTGGAATGCAGGACGTTATTTGCTCGGAAATCTTAAAGGTGATAGAAAAGATTGACAATTTATTATTTTGTGATGCTGCATATTAGACCAGTGAAATAAATGTGTTCCTGTATTTGCCTTTACGGCAACCAATAGAATCTGTCAATGGAAATATTCCTTTGAATGACATATTTATTTAAAGTTATATTTTTATATAAATGATATATTCCGTTAGATGGATCGAAATCGTTGGAATTCAAAGATTTGACCACTATAGAAAAATCCTGAAAGGTTTTATAAAAAAAAGCTTGTCAAATTATTCCTTGAAAAGTTGCATGCTAATTTTTTGAATTCATGTTTTAAAAATTATTTAAAATATTTTGTAAAAAATCTTACAATTTTACAGATTTATCCAATGAACAACTTCTCTCATTGGCTGTTGATGGATCAATGAGTGAGCTTGAACTTAAATCTTTGCCTCTTCCCGAGCGTTACATTGTTACGCGATGTCATCAGCTCGTCACAAAAGTTACGTCGGGATTGATGAGCTATAATTTAGGAGACACTGGAAAATTAATTTATGAATTTATGTGGGATGAATTTGCGGATTGGTACATTGAATCCAGCAAGGTGAGTATGATTTTTTTTAAACTTTGGATATAACGAATTTGTCGAATTAATTCGTTCTATCCGATATTTATTCTATTCGAAAGTCTGAAGTTGAACTCATAAAAAATATTACTGACTCTTTTGTTGATTTATTTTAAGTGGAAATTTGTAAAATGATAATCTTTATCTCGAAGGTTTACTGAAGTTGCAAATTTGAGGATAAATATTCAGATCATTGCAAAAAATGCTATTTTTTTAGTTGATTTTTTTCGTAAGTTATACGAAATGCTCAGATATTAACTCTGTTCTGCAAAATAACATATCTGCTACTGTGTAACATGTGTTATTTATAGGTACGCATGAGCGATCGATTGACTCGAGATGCGCATATAGCTAGAAAAGTGCTGGTGTACGTATTTGACACATGTTTGCGTCTCCTGCATCCATTCATGCCGTTTGTTACAGAGGTAAAAATACCAACATAGCTATGATTCTATATATGAAAATTAAATAGCTGTATGCATCGCAATACATATTTTTTTGTCATTTTTTATTTTTTTTGTTGAAACATATATATGTCGGACATATTCTTTTTTCAAGGATTGAATTATCAGTATCATATGTATTCTGTGGGTGCTGTTTACTCAATAATGTTATATATCAAAATTTTATTCAAAATCTCTTGTTCAAGCACACATGTAGTTGAACCTGTTAAATTGCACACTTTTGGTAGATTGATTACTTTGCTTTGCGGCGGAATATACAGTTTGAAAATATACATGAAAAATATGGTGGATCTAAATTTGTTACAATTTAAAGAGGTACAATTCCCTGGGTTCTACTCTGTGTAAAGTGAATTTTTTAAGTTGGACACCTTGTATCTTCAGACACCTTTCTAGGCTGGACAGCTGATTAGACGACAATCTGTTTCTGTATTAAAGGAACCTTTCATAGATGGACGTCTGGCTGCATTAGACTGGACACTAAGTTTGTGACCATTAATAAAAAACCTTGTTAAATGGACTCTAAAGTGCTGATTTTTTTTTCAACTGAAAGCCAACATGAATTACTCGAATAGAATGGAAGATATTTAATTTCTGTAGTTTATAGCTTTCTTTAGTTCAAAGGGTACTTTTTGTGAACAATAGTATTTGGGAGCATTTTATCAGTGATAATTCTTTTAACTTTTCTTCTGAATTGCTTTTATCCCTTGCATATCTGGATACCTCTTTAAGTTGGACATTTCAACCATTGTTAATGAAGTGCCAAATTTATGAGGTTTCACTGTATAAATCGCATGCATCCATTTTTCAAATGATCGAATATTCAGAGTATAAATTTCATGGATATAAATAACCATAACTTTCCAGAAAAGCATTTATTTTACTAAATATTTTTCTCGTTCTAGGCATTGTGGCAACAACTTCCTCGTAAAGGAGTGGCCTTAATAACATCTTCGTGGCCTCAATTAGAAAATGATCTGCTACCCATTGATACAGAGGCCGTTACAAAATTCGAATCATTTCAAGCACTCGTTAGAAGTATTAGAAATGCGCGTGCAGAATACAAGGTAGTCAAATGATTTAACTTTATTCGATACTGCTCATAGTTTGGAATGAAATAATATTACTTTTTTTCTTTTATAATACTTGAGAATTCTTTGAATATGGCCAATTAAGTTTAATGTGGGGCTTCAATTTTACTATTATTTTTTTTATAATCCACATTTGAGAAAACCAAGGAATTTTTTGTTCGCCTTATTTCGAAAAAAAACAAAGCACTTGCCGCACAAAAGGACATTTTGAAATAATCACCTATAAGTTTATTGTATCGAAATATATGCAATCTTAGAAACTCTTGTTCAGCCATTTTAGGTCGATTTTTTTATGAAATGCACTTTTCAAGGCGCCTAATAGCATCCAAACTTATGTAACTCACGTGTCTCCTAAAAATGTGCAACAAAACTGTCCTGAAAATCAATTGTTCTTTTACCACAAAAATGTGACAGAAAGAAGAGTTTCGAGGGCCGCGTAAGTTGCAAATATTAATACTTTGCTAGGTACAATGCACTTTTTAGAGGGTTAAAAATGGTTTCTTAAAATAATTCCACAAATTTGGTTATGAGTCATGACAAATATTTTTTACTATCTATTAATCTGCCTATTTTCTTACAGGTTGAGCCTTCACGCAAAATTTCTGCCAAAATACAGGTAATTCAATGTTTATTTAAATACAAATTTATAGTATATTATTCCTTTTTTATTATGTTGTTTATCATTGTAATGCTACACGTATGGAGCAAATGATAAGTTTCCTACTTTGGGAGATTTTTTATACCTTTTCTGAGAGTGTCTACAGTAATTTTTATGTCTGTTGTCCCCAGAATTACGTCTCGGACAAAAGGTCCCAGCAATGAAATATGCATATAAATATGTTCTTTTCAAATAAATCTTCGCAAAATTCAGCTGGTCTTTTCGTTTGGGACAAAATTTCAGGGTGAAAGTAAAAAAAACTGTGGTAATTTAAAAAGCAAAATGAACTGTTTCTGTGATTCATGTTATTTTAGGTGTCGGATCCTAGTCTAAGAGAGGACCTTGAATCTGAAAAACTTGCCCTTGCTCTATTGGCACGGCTAGATGTTGATTCGCTTATAATATATCAGCATTCAACGGATGACAACTCGTCTAACAGATTAGTTCATTGTGTTGTACAGGTATTTTAAACCAATTTCATGCTACGCATGCATGTACATATGTGTATTTTTAGATTGTTTTTAAACGTATCATGAGATTTTTATATAGTTACGTATATGCATTATAGTATAATACTTTTAGCAGCATATGATGCATGCATACATAAATTTAATGAATATCTCAAAAAATGCATATATTACATATATATAGGTAAATTACATGTATTTTCTTTTGAATTATTATTAAATGTACAGAAAAATTTTTGAATGTTTTATACAGTTTATAGAACACCAATTGTATGTAATTTATATTATACAGGATGGATTAGAAGCGTATCTGCCACTAGCTGGAATGGTAGATATGGTTAAAGAAAGAGCTCGATTAACAAAACAGGTATACATATGTATACATAAAATATGTTCAGGAATTGAATTATTTGAAATTTCTTTTTTCCCAAGACAATCGATGGCTTTTCTAATGTTCAATTTTTATTTATATAGGCAGAAAAGATCAAGAAAGATATTGATGTTCTGTCTGGTCGCCTAAACTCAAGCACCTTCGCAGAAAAAGCGCCGCAAAATGTGGTAGAAGCTACAAAATTACAACTAGCTGAATTCCATGAAAAACTAGTTACTGTAATAGCATCCATTGACAGTTTGGAATAAATGAAGAATTAATCTTATCAGCATCCAATTTTGTTTGCCTGTTCTTTCAACATTTTTACGATTTTTAAGAATATAGAGTTTAAAATGCTAAGCAGCAATGGTATACATCTATCTTGAGACAAAAATATTATCTTGAGACAACTAACTTTTTTATCTAATGTTATCTTTTTGGCTGTATATTTTCCTATTTAAAAAAACGTCACATGATATTACTTCATATTTACATTAACTAGTTGACTATATATATGTACTAGAACAGTATAATTTATAATGGCATTTTCAAAAATTGCCGACCTTTCAGAATTTATAATTCTATCTCCTACTATGTAAGTTTTTCCATCTTTGAGATCCCTCGAATTAGAAACTTAATCATAATTATGCCATGTAATATTTTGCTATTCAAATATTGAGAATGTTGCAAACCAATTATATATCACATATAAGTCTGTTCTTTTATACTTGCTTTTAAATAAATATGGTTACGGCTAGAAGTGAATGTGACTTTATTAGTGACCAGGGCAACAAGCAATTATATTTTATATTGCATGTCCAAAACTCTCTATTTTCTTCTATGACATGAATTCACTAAATATTGGGGGGACTATCTTCAATAGGTCTCATTTGGGGATACAATATATAGGCAAGCTGCAGAGCAGCAAAGTAGCAGCCCAGATTTTCAACCAGAGCAGGTCTAGTCATGTAGTCACTCATAGCGGAGACTGCTCCAGTCAATACGCAGATGGATCCTAACATGATACCATCCACGGCCTTTAAAATATAAAAAAAATATTATCAAAATAAAGGAATAACTGATATTGTCAGGAATATGGTATTTAAAAAAATGTGTGACTTAAAAAAATAAACTATAACATCCACTAAAAATAAATATATAGTCAATTAAATTCCTGCTGAAATGTATGATTTCATAAATTTGGCATATTCAATATTCCAAGCCATGGTATATCTGCAGTACTAGCTATAACTAGCTATTTACATTGTTTCTACCATCCATATACAATCATTGGCAACAGCAGTAACTAGCTACATTTTTCAAATCTGCCGCTAATACACCAGCTACATGATTAGCCTCCCCTTTGTTTAGTTAGCTAAAGTTATCTCATTGCCGAAGAGTAATATAAAATTTTAAAAGAGCAATCCTTTAAATTATGCAAATGGGTCATTACATATAAATTCAGTAATCTTTGGATCTAACAAATCCGCTTTTTACGAATTTTCACTTATAACTAGTAAACTAAATATTCATACTGTGCCAAGCTCAGCTTCAGATTTTTGATGTAACAATATATTTGGTAGCCCTAATAGATTCATTGTATTCAGAAATTACGATAATAACATGGATTAGGTCTAAATTTGCTTATATCAAGTAGGAGATAACGTTTCATTTTGGCATCAAGATGTCTACTGAAACTAGATGGCATTTCAAATTTCACTAGCATTGGCTATTCAAAGCAAGTACAGTGCAGCATAAAATCTTCAATATTCAATAAAAATATTTACCGAAAGTGTCGAAAATGCAGCTGCCAGACCCGCATTCGCAAAGCTGGCCCCGAATTCAGTTAGAATTGTGCCCAGCACAGCTGCTTGGTACACGTCACTAGATGAATTGAGTAAAAATTGCGTTGTTCCTGCTACTGCACCTTGTTTTGCAGCTTTTTTACTTGTCGATTTCGATATTTTGAATCCCAATTTGCCCATCATCAACTTCACAAGTTTTAAAATACTCGCAAAATTTAGTGTCATTACCTAGAGACAGAAGGAAAAACAGTTTATTATTTAATTCTACTATTCAATGTGACCGAGCTTAGAAGTTGTTCTTTTACAAACTGCCTAATAGACAAAATATTTGGTGAAATTTATATATTTTGCAATAAATGTAATGAAAATGGCAACTTTTTCCCATTCCTTCAAAAAAACTTTATTACACATTTATATATATATATATATATTTCTTTTCAAATGAAGATTTAGACTAGAAAAAAGAAACCATGTATATTATTATTTAAAATTAAATTTAAGAGCTTCGAAAAAATAACAAAAAAGCTGCACTTAAAATCAGGATTCATTTGAAAAATTGAAACTGAATTGTAACTTATAATCTAATAGGAACTTTGTAACTGTTTATTGTTCATTACGAGTGAGCAATAGTCCCAATGGGAGGTAATCCTGTATGGCAATATTATTCACATCATAGTTTTGAGATATTATATAGTTTAATATAGAGATTCATTATGAGTAATACTACTTTGTAATACAACTGCACCTTTAAAGTTAGAAACTGCCACAATTAAAAAAAATTTCAAATATGTGAACAAGGTCGTAATTTATCCTATCGCTTTTGATTTTCAAGACTGCACAAAAATCAAATGTTAAGCATTTCACCACACAAACATCCACCAATTTCGATACTTGAAATACTAGTATATAGCTGAATTATCTCTATAATAAATCTCTATTTCAATAATTCTAAAAATATTTCGAAAAAATTGATAGAACATATATTTACCCCGAATGGAATCAAAGCAAGAGGTGCCCTTGTCAGAAAATGCTTCATTTTGTCTTGCTTTCTGAAAGGTTCAAGAATTTTATTGGTTTCCATGGTCATAGCACGACGTAAAGTTGCCTGTTCACCAAACTTTGAACTTAAATGCTGCAATAAAAATTTTGAAAAATTTACAATTTCAATTGAAAAGTACGATACAAATTAGATAATATACAAATATGTATTTAACGTATTAAATGTATTTTGAATAGGAAAAATATAACGTGCATATTCATATATATATATATATATATATATATATTAGTATTTTATCTGATATCCTTGTAATTTTTGTTTAAACATCGTGTTCTAATATACTGAAGGTTCAGTATTTCACATGGTATTTAACTTGTTACAATTATAATTATGCTCAACTCAAATATTAGATTAAAAAATTCATATAAATTCAAAACTTTCATCTGTTCACGTCATTGTAAGTGAATAAGAAATTTTAACGAATATATTTTTTGGCACCATAAAGCATTAAATACAGAAAACAGATATGTTTAACACACACTGTCACCTTACAATAATGTAATATTTGGAAAAAATATTTTGATGAACCAGCCTATCTTCGGCGACATCATTTTATGTTGGCAAATTAAAGATTATATTAAATTTTTGTAAGTAGTATAAAAAATGTTCTTCACTGAAAATGAGCTGTACATTTTGGGCTAAACAAATGACATAGCCAAGTGAATGCCGACTCACAAATCAAAGAAAACTAGTTTTTTAGCATTAAAAAAGTGACTTTTCAAAGTTTCAGTGTTAAACCATACTGCAGAAGCAAAAATTTAACTTAAAATGTATTAATTAAAAAAGAGTTTACCTGAATAAGCTTGGGGATGCTAAAATAAACCTCGTAAATAGAATTGCAGTAAGCAGACACTTCTTCAGAAAAAGCTGTAGACTGATTGTAAGATAATCCAAGAGATAATATGACCACCAATTTAGACTTGAAAAAAGCAGTTGCGATAATTGTTTTCTCCACCAAGCTGAGAGTTTTTTCATGACACTGCAGAAGAATGGCGTCGATGTTAAGATTGCTCGGCCCAAGAGAAAGTGGTGCATTCTTATAATCTTGCTTTGCCACATAGGATTCATGCACAACTTGAACATAATCCTGGATTCTTTCGTGGATTTCTTCTGTGAAATTAATCAAGGCAATGCGCGGATAGCATTGGGTATCTGCCATGTTTGATCGAAGATTGGTTTCCAGTTCTTGAAGAGCTACTTTTCTCTCTGGCGTAAGCTGCACGGGCTCGTTCAGAACTTTAGTGAGCTGATTGGAGAGTTTTTGCCCCTCGCGCTTGTAATATGCGGTCATTAACTTTTGTAGCTGTTCTGGGTCCTTAACCTCATCGTTGGTCAGTAGAACTGTTCTATCAATGTCGCCTGAGGAATCTAAATTACTTTCTGACGGAGTGATTGAATGCATTTTTTCATTTTTTGCTTGAAGTCGATATGTAGCTGGATCATCTTCCTGGTTTTCACTAACCGCTGTTACTGTACTTCTGACGAAAGTAGAAGATATCCCTCTTTCCTCATCTCCCGTCAAGTCACTCACAGTATATGTCAGACTCAGGATAGAATCCGACGCAGTTCCTTTCGATCTCAAGAAACGTAATGTTGGGTCATTGTCAATGTCACTGTCTGAATCAGAAGATGTGTCAAGTACAAATTTTTCAGTCATTTCACTAATAGGGAAATGTCTTGGGGAGCTATCCATGTTTTTCTCAATTTCACTCTTTATTGAAGAAAGCTAATATAATAATAACTAATGTTTTTGTTACAAATTCAGCTAACTGCGCCACATCAAAGACAGAATTTTATTTCTAGAATTTTCGTGATAAAAATTAATATGTAAGAATTTAATCGATATTTCTGCGAGATGACACAGTTTAATTTAGAGCGCATACTAGTTTACTATAAAGCGGATAATTATTGAATTTCGTTTGAATATTTAATTTTGGCAATATAGAAAATATTCAATTTTTGTATTTTTTAACATTGTCTACTGTGATTCTTTTTATTCAATGTCCAGTGACTTCAGTACAATCAATGGAAGAGGTAAATATATGCTTTGCTTTGAAAAGACAAAACTGATTGAATTTATTAATATTGATTTTATAGGTAAACTAGTACTTTCGGTTTGTCCACATTGGCAAGTAAAATTTGAAAATTATTTGAGCGCCTTGAAAATGGTTAATGGCACTTTTGAAATAAGTAGTTATAGATCCTCTCTCTGTTTAGACTATTATTGGTGGCAAAGAAAATACATGACACCAGATCAAGATTAATTCCTACTATTATCAAGTATATGCATAAAAAACGCATAGTGTGGAACGAATTAGTGTCAACAAGACTAAGAGCCAGAAAAACTAATACAGTATATATCTCTTATACATTTTACCATTATGATAATTAAAAAAATAAATTTTCAGACAGAATAAATTTGCTTTAACAAAATTTTCAAATTCTATACATTACTAAAGTCAACAACTGTCTAGTCTAGCTTCAGATTTTAGTATAACAAATACTGTAAGTAATTCATTAATTTTCTTGCCCAACTCGATTTGATACATTAAAAAAGATACTGTATGCATGAGATAAGCTACTGATATTTTTTATTTTTCTTTCTAATCTGAAGTAAAAGAGTGACTGGGGACTACCTCTACATTGTTGTCAATAATAGATACACACATAATTTTGGCTAAAATTTATATAAAGTGACATTACTACACTGGAAATATTCTTGAAGTATTTGTAATTATCTCTTAAAACTGTCACAATATAGGAGTACACTCCTTATCTATAATCCTACATACAAAAAAGATCCTTCCAACAGTATCCATGTCTTTAACATCTACACCATCTTTCATTATTCCATAAAGTATTTTCTTGGTGTTTCTCAAACCGACATCTCCAAATGCCTGGCGGAGTAACCCCATAATTAAATATCTGGCCGATCTGTGCTTGACATTTACTTATTAGAAACTTCTCTCGCTCTTCTCTGTTTTCATCGCGATTACCCTGCTACTGTGCAGAGTATCGTTGTTAGTTTCAGAGAAGCTTCCTTCCCGTACACCTAATGCACAATTACTATACTATTTTTTTTAGTTTATTATTATTGTCTTGTTTGTTTGCGCATTGCTTCTTTTATATTTCACAAAAATATTCTGAAGAAAAATATATTCATTTACATGATTTAAAAATAAAATTTCTGTTAACAAATAGATTGAAGAATAAAACTTATTTATTCTTGTAAGACTTCATCTATTTCTATTACATTACATAAAATATAAAAACTGTATTCATGAAGGAAACAAAAACAATTAAAATTTTTACTACGTATAAACAGTTTAGTGTACATCTAAATATAGAATATGTACATACTAAATGGACAACTTCCACTTCACTTAATTTTAAAATTGCAAGTAAAAGTCACTTATGACATTGTTTAATGAAAAACCCATAGCAAATATAGTTAAACTATTGTCATGTAGATCAGTCAGGAGCATAGATTTTAGCAGCAAGGTTTCAGATGTACATATTATGTTGGAGTCTTAAAAAATTTCTAAAATGGTCTTAAATTGGGATTTACAGGACTAATTTAATCTGGTTAGAAAACAATAACCTTTTGAACCTGATACATCACATATAGGAAAATCTCACAAGAGCCATGGAAGAAATTGTTTCAGTAATGTAGAAAACTGTTTTTCAATACTCATTCAATGCCTAAAAATCAGTCTATGGAAAACCATAGGCAGTAGTCCTGTTTTGGTCCATTTACGTTCATAATGCTCAGACATGCGGGGAAGGGGGGGGGTTGTTTTACATGTGAGGTGCGCAAAAAATTTTTTCATAAATTTTTATATTGCCTTTCACTATTATAGAACAGTTACAGAAAAATTTTAAAAATTTGAATAGCTAATGCAAAGCTGTATATTATGATGTGTACTTCTTGTTGTGACAGTATCAAATGTTGGATGTAATAAATGACTTTTGGGGTTGAAATTTGTAAGGCTTTTTTGCACCATGGTTAAGATCATCTTCACTGTTAAAATGTCTTTTACACTGGATATGTCTTTTTTTGTTGCCTTTAAGAGTTGATAAGTACATCATATTGCTTGCAAAGCATGTATCGCGTCTCATTAAACCACAAATGAGTTGTACCCATTTGCCTTTTTTTAGAGAGCTGTGGTACAAAATGAGGGAGAGAAGGTATATTAGTGCTGTGGCACATGGTAGAAACACATTCGTTACCTCTGGTATATTTTCAACTGCAAAGAGTCGTTTTATTTAACAAATTGCCCATATCTAAGAATTTATTTATTTAAAAATCTTCTCTACGCTATAGTGTTCTGATGGGACTAGACTGCATAAAATGGCCACGTTCAAAGGTTAAAAGTTTAGCGGCTAAGGCTTGGTTAAGAGATTATCATTTTGAGCCAGAGTTAAGCAGCATTATTATACTAGAGCAGTTATGAAAAATTTCATGCATTTATTTTCTGGCACAGAGAGCGAAAAGATGTAAGGAAGCTTGAACATTTTAAAGTCTGAAGCCATGCTAGCAAACCAATAAATTAAATAAATTGCAATTTTTAACTCAAATGGAAAATGCCAGTATTTTTACCAGTATAGATTTCCGACTAAAGTTGATGATACTGATTATTAAGCAAGCACAATTTTAAAAGTTATTTTACAGTGTCGAATCAAGAAGCAAAGTCAAAACAAAGTCTATGACCAAAAATAAATCTATTAATATCTTTTCAATACTAGCATTGAATTCTTTCACATTGTGCATACAAAAGAAACTTTTTCATGATGAAAATTGTTTACTACTACAGGTAAAAAATAAAACATTTAGATACTCTTATCCAACATTCTTAAAATATCAATATTTAACATAACCATTTAAATATTCTTTAATATTCGAACACTTGAAATTTCAAGTACTACTATTCTTGTCTTTCTGAATATCAGAAATTCAACTTTTTGACTATGATGCATTTGCTTGAGTCAATTTGTATTAAACGTGACTCCTGTTGACACAAACTGAATTTCATTTTAAGTGATGTACTAAAGTGTTAACTCATGTTGAAACTAAATCTTTATAGCAGCATCATTCTAATGTCACAAATCTATCATAATAATGCACGAAAAAAGAACAAATCAACTTTGTCCACACATTTAAAATGCACTGTTTTGTTGACACCCCATTTAGTAATTCACATGTACAGTATATGCGATGTATGGAAGCAAGGTGATGCACTTCAACCAATACAATCGCATAAATCAATATCGAAATATTCAATCATAATAGAAATGGATAGCATTCCTAACCCCCTCCCCTCCTCCTTCCCCTTCCCCTCGAAATTCCCCCATTAAATCAAGAATAAGATTAAGCCCAAACTTTAAGTAAAGTATCCCACGAACCGGTACAAAGTGCTTCACCCTTGTTATTTACTCCGAGACAGGATACACGATTTTCATGCCCAGCAAGCTAATGAAACGTATGGAATTAGAAACATTCAATGCAATGCATTGATTGCGAAAATAAAGAAATACATATGAAGACATGAAAAGGTATTTTCAGTTTATTTCTCAAGTAGCTTTTATTTTATGAACACATACATACACAAAAACATTCGAATATCATTCTATGACATTAGATTTGTAGATGAATTTTTTATGATTTTCAAAAGATTTACAAGAAAAAATAACTGATTCATTTTTTACATTAGCTGCTTCTTAGCAAAGTTCATTATAAAAAGATATGTCAACCAAAAAAACAGTTACCATAAAATTTTATAGTACGAGCGATTTATTCAAGTAAAATCTAGGTCAACAATTTTAGTCAATCAATCACAATATGTCCATATATATATATATATACATATAAATGTCTTTGTATTTGTGGTGATGAAATGACTTTAATTTCATTATTATTTTAATGTAAATATTTCATACTTGTTCAACACTACTATATATTTCTGCATGAATGACATGATTATATAAAAAATGCATAACAAGAAAACAATATATATATATATATACCTGGAAGGCGTGCGTTCCTGAACTACTAGTAACATCCCAAGCATAGCAATTATAATCATCGTAACCGGCAAACAACTGAAAAAGAATACATAAATTAATCCAATTGCTCATCAGCCACAATTCTATTGGGTAAAACATCATTTAACAGTATTCGACTTACCAGTCGTCCAGATCGACTGAATGCAACAGATGTGATACCGCAGAGGATTTTATCATTGCCAAAGCAGTTGACCTGAAAAATAATTACTTATGTAGATAATTTTAATGTATACATACATACATACATACGGTACATTCTTTAAGAACATAAATTCCAATTCAATTTCCTTTGAATTTGTCAAATTGTTCCTCTTCAAATCGCACGCTCTGCCAAAATACAACAAATTCTGAATCACCTATTTTTTTTGTATTTTCAAAATGAACACCCTACCATGCTACACAGTCATTGCATCTATTGAAATTGTGCAATATTACAAGTTCGACTGCACATTAATTTCATTTCTGTTTCAGTTATTTTACATTCATAATAATCTACAATGAGTCTATATGCCACATCAGCAATTTTTCTAGACATCACAATAGATGTTCTTAGTAGCATACATCCTGCCTTAGTGGAAGGAGATTGTACAAATAGATTTATGGACTTTTTTCAACGCACGAATGCGTGTACACATCTATTTTCAATTCACATATGCAAGCTAGACACTAAAAGTTACAATAAACAGGAAGTTATTGTCAAGAGCTTTTGTATTTTTATTTAAAAGATTTCAATAGTACTGTCATCAAGCAATTTATACCCATATTATATGAAATACTATTAAAAACACAATATATATACATATATATATGTACATTGTAAATTTTCTTACAAAAATTTTTTAATCAATTATCAATTTTTGTGACAAAAAATACACTCAAAAGTAAACTAAAGACAACTAATAATACTCTGAATTGGAATAGAAGCCTTTCCGAAATGAATATAATATATTACAATATATATATTCAAATTTTATAGCATGTGTTATGCTTATTTAACAAATAATTATTATTATCAATAGGTGATAATTTAGTAACTAGTGCAAGATTTATTATTAATGACAATACGAAAATCTTTAAAAATTTTCATAATAAATATTTCAACGACCAATATAATGAGCAAAGTGAGTAAAAAATGTACAATTTAAAATGCATGTATGTGCTATGTTTACCTCGCCATAAGCGCGCATATCAAACAACCTGCAACTTGAATCATCAGAGCCGGTGCCAAATGATTTTCCATCAGGGAACATCATAACAGAATTGATGTCAGACTCATGTCCATGGAAAGTCTGTACGCATTTCCCTTCACGAATATCCCATACCTTGCAATGATTAAATACCAAGATAGCAAAATTTCAAAACTACACGAAAAGTTCATGGAACACAAAAATATTGTTTGAATCCAATTTTTTCATTGAGATCCTCCTTGTTAGGCCAATGATTTGGTGATATTATGGATTTCATTTTCGATAACAGATTTGGCTGAAAATTGTGTGCATAAATGGTGAGACTGTTATAGTCAAACACTAAATACTAAAAATAAAGTAAAAATTTGAATGTATAGCATTCGATTTTTAGCGAATTTTTACATAAAACGAATAAATTAAAAAGCCCAAATTATATCATACTGGTTTCAGATTTTCAGTTACAACTAATGATTTCGGTGGTCACAAGCAAATTTGATATAGCCAAAGTATACTTCCTGTACGCGTACATTTTCAAACTATCTTTACATTATTGTCTGGAGGATAAATACAAGAGCTCATCTCAATTTAATTTTAATTCGATTACAGCTGATATTCAATACGCTGATGAAATCAGCTTCACAAAAGTATCGTTTAATCGAATACATCGGATAAGAGATATCAGCATATGCCAGCAAACGGAGGTCGGTGGAGTAAAATATATCATTTATAGTGTACAATTGATTTATGAAATATAAATTATACATATTGTATATCTATTAGTATCAGATTTAGCAAATATCCAACACTCCTATCCCACCTTTACCAATTTCATAACACAGTTTGTGAAAGGAAGACTGAATAAGACTGTTATCATGCATACCTTTGCAGTAGAATCGCAGCTACCAGACACAAACACATTTTTATCTACGTGCGGTAAGATGCTTACGCTCATCACATCGCCCTCGTGATCCGTAAAGTGACTCTTAGACACCCCCATTTCTACATCCCAATATATACATGTCGAATCCCCACTCGACGAAAGAATATTGTCCTGATCTATAAATCGACAGCAGCTTAGATATCCGTCATGTGCCGCTAGCTCACGGGTAGCTCTAGTGATCTAAAAATAATTCATAATACGCTAAGGATACAACTATTGGCTGGAATTACTGAAATAATTTGCTGTTCAGAAACTTGTGCAAAAAAATCTAAATCTGAAATTAATATAATATAACTCTTTCACTAAATCGATCTAAGTAAAAATCTCATTAAAGCAAATCCGATATGTATAAAATGATATTCATGATATACTTCAATTAAAAATAACACAAATAAAATAAAGTAAAATTAAGTTGTAGGCACTTCAAGAGAAGCAGTCTACTTAACTTGCTACATGTGTACAGCTGGACTAAGTCTACAGCACTATTTAGTAAACAGATTATGAAAAATTCATATTGTAAAGCTTGTGTGTCAAAGGGCATGCATTCAAATATATACAATATGAATTACAGGTGCAACATTCGACATATGAAATTGGTCAGTCTCAATATGAACTAGCGCACAGCAAAAGGTAATCTCAAATTTTTCATAAACTAAAGAATAAATATTCAATATTTCAATTTACTGTCTACCTGAGGTTGTCCGAGTGCATATATAGAGCACACATTATCTAAACCCCCACATGCAACGAAATTGCCTTGGGTAGGTTCATATGCGCATGTCATCACCCAGCTGCTTCTTAGCGGGATGGCTTGCACTTTATTAGTAGTGAATCCGTTCCAAACAATCAATTTCCCATCCTAAAGAGGAAAAACAGTACAAAATATTTACAAGCAACTATCAATATTCATATTATCAACTTTTTATATGCAGTTATGGTATCATTACCTTTGTTAAGGGGTACAATTATAATGACATGCACTTTTATCATCGAAAAGACAGATGAAAAGTTGCTGTAATATAGTTTTCTTTTAAATGGTTTCTCTTTTTATATTATAGCAGATTAGCATAGCTGCACCCCAATATAAAGTCAAGGTATGCATTTAAAGCAAACTTTTAGGACTCCAGCTATCACCCACTCCCGCAACAAGAAACTGCCCAGTTTGATTAATAAAATTATTATTTAAACATAATTGAACATTCATTTGCATAATTTTTAATTAAATTATGCAAATGTTTTTGTTAAATTATCCTTTACTTTTGTCGGAAAAAATTGCATTTATAAAATTACTCTATTTCCATCCCGACAAATTCATTTATTACCTGATGTAAAAAGTGAAATAGTCAATTTAGTAACCCATGCATGTTTTAAATACTATTTCCAACTGTATCAGATTTTTTTTAAAACTTATAAAATAATGATGCAAAAAATTAAATACTCAGGTACTAAATTTATATCTTGATATGAATGATTACATTTATAAATTTAGTAAATATTTATCTTTATATGAATATGATAAATCATAAAATTTTGATTACTAAATTGGATGTTAGACCAATAAATCTTTTTCTCTATACTTTTGAATATAGATAAACTCATTTTATCGAAATTTAACAAGGTAAAGTTCATGATGGCCTGTAGATTTCTTTAAATGAGGAAAGTGGAAAATCTTAGGTGCCAGGTTGTATTGATCATGGTATCTGCTTCAAAATAAACATTTGTAGCTTAATATTTGCCAAGTTAACGTAAAAAAATTGCATGACCAACTTACCGCTGGAATTTCAAATATTTTCCATGACAATGAAACTAAAGCCTTGGCCTTGAGAGGTTTTAATTAAAGTACATTTCACTAATAAATTTTGGATTTGGATTTGGATTGAAGCTCTTGTTGAAGAAGATATAATGTCTTGTTGAAAAAGATATAATTTCATAACATTTTACATTTGATAAGTTCCTTTTTCATCGAATCCTTGAGAATTAATAATGTTCGTATTCGTACCTGTGATGCAGATACAAGATTGACGCTATCGCCTGCCCATTGCATAGCATAAACTTTTCCAAAGTGGCCTTTTAATATCCGTCTTTGTTTGAGGGCTGGGCCAAGCGTCTTCATATCAGCCGTCTTTTTCGAAGCCGCATCCTGAATAGCACAATCTTTCTTTCCGCTTTGCACCTTAGAAATCTCAGCCTTCAAGTTTTCTGCTTTTTTCCGAGCAGCGCTCAGGCGTTCTTGAATATCAGCCATAACCTAAATTCACTCCTTTTCAAGTTAGACCAAGGTAAAGTAACTTATGATAACTTAAAAAATTTCGCCGTAACGCTCACACGTTATAAATTAAAAGAAAAGGAGTAGCGCTTGTCAGAGCTTACTCATAAATTGGTTGATTCTTTTGAAACGGTAGGTAGTCAAGAAATTGTTCATAGGAGCGTTAAACGTTTTAATATTCCAGACCGAGCCGTGACATGCGTTATAACTAGACATTTACAAAAAGTGATTTTATCTGGTTTCAATCGATTAAATCTGTAGTAAAGCTAATTAAATCGTTAAAGAGCCTCGGCCTATTGAAACGTTTTGAACCTCGGTATTATGCACACGATTTTATTTTATGGCAAAAAAACATAGGTACTACAATTTTTGAACAAACAGCACTACATTTTTACATACCAGTACATATTTTGATACTTTTAAGTATCTCATAAGTTCATAATGCATGGGAATAAAATGCGATTTCTTGACCATATGCACTCTGCCTAACCCATGTAAAATAAATGCTAGAAATTGATTATTACAGCATGCTTTGAATTTGGGTATATGTGTATTTTCGACTATGTTCATTTAGATTCGGCTTGAATGATTATAGTTAGCCTTAATTGTGTTGTCGAGATTCATTCTTGGCAACACATGAAATGAACTAATAATAGATACTGTTATGCATGTCTGTCTGCTGTTGGTTTTTACAATGAAGATAAGTTAGCTGAAAAAATCTAGTCTCAGAACGAAATTTTTCACTACGCATACATTTTCAATTGATAACATTGTTCAATTTTTGCCCTATTTTAACATCTGTAGCATGCTACAATAAATTCATTTATACACTCTATTGGATGAAATCTTGTATGACCCTTGTTAACAAATTTTTAGTGAGTTGCTAGCAGCAATTTTCATGATCATCAAACTTTTTTTGGTAAATGATGAGTTGCTTTTTGGTAGTTTACATTTATTGGGCCATTTCTTGTGCATATTCATCAGGTAATATATTAAAGGAGCATTTCTACTTATTAGTGCAATTATATTTTTGCTTTCACTTACAATAACAGCTGTAAGATTTATCGCCTTTTTTGTTTGAATGGTCTTATTCAATCCTGCTTTCCAAAACTTTTGTTGCTCAGAAGCAGACAGTTCAAAATCATCTTCCGTAGAACTTGTCTTCGTGCATATTCACTATTTTTCCAACTTCTTTTGACCTAAAGAGATATGAGTTACAAAGAAAATATAGAAAATAATAGTAAAAAGCAGCAAATAGGTTATTAGATGACAGGAAATGGGACAAGATTTCATATTTTGCTAGGAGATGATTTGTACATTGAAACAAATACTAATTTCAAACAAATGTTTATATATGATGGAAATGCTACATATCCATCCTCTCTTTCAAGCTAACTACTATGGTAACAGGAGTACACAACTTTGGCGGGACAGCTGATTTGCTGAACATTTCAAATAATAACTAGGAACATTTTTTATAGAAAATTCAAACTTTTTGAAACAACTCGAAGTACTTCCAACAACTGTTTTTTGAGATTTAGTAACAATTGACATGCATTTTCAAAAATTCTCCTCAGCTAACTAGTAGCTAATTTCAAAACAAATGTTCATGGCAAGTTAATATTTAAAGAAAAGAATGATATGATTATTCTAGAAAGCCCACTACTTAGAACTATATACTTTGTAAATGCAAGAAAGAACAATTCATGCAAAACATCAGGCATAGAAGATATGTAATATGTAGAAATAGAAAAACTAAAGGGACTTTGCTACATGGTGAACATTTTTTAATTGAATAATCATAGATTAAAAACTAATAAACTGAAGTTGTAAAAGAAAAAAGTAGTAAACTTGTAAAGGTATTTTGTTTCTGATTAATTCAATGTTGATATAGCAGTACTATTCAAATAGAAGAACTTTAAAGAACAACGTGATAATTATGAACGCATTCAACTTGCTCTTGTTTCTCTTTGAGCCAAACTAATATACAGCTGTGTGGTAAGCCACATTAATGGAAGTCAATTCTGTATAAAACCTTAAATTTTGATATTTTTAAATTTATTTTCATTGATAATGTCAAAGAATATTTACAGTTCGACTTATAATACACAGCTAATTATGTACAGTCAATTATGTGCTTCTAGGTTACAAAAGCAGGCTTTTATTCATTTCTCTCATGTAGAAGGTAAAAACATGGCAAGACTTCCAATTATATATATATCAAAGAATTTTTTGAATGAAAAATTGCTACTCTAATCATAAAACCATAAATACATTTAGCTATCAATATATATTTTTTGTGATTGTTAAAGGTATATCGTATTTGTTGAAGGAAAATATTATACCACTTAGCTACCAATATATATTTTTTGTGATTGTTAAAGGTATATCGTATTTGTTGAAGAAAAATATTATACCACTTAGCTACATTTTGCTATTGAGTAAAACTACCACATTGCCGTAATGGGTTAAACAATGCTTTTCAGTCATTCAAAAACGTACAACCAATGTATTGTAATTGCAAGAAGATTTATTTCACTTAAAAAATCTTTATCATATCACTCCTTTCATCTGTTTGTTTTAAATGTGTATTATTCTCTTTAGCAATAAGGTCCATATTTGAGCATAGAATAATATAAAATGAAGAGGAAAATATGTAAGATATATTGCATTTCCCTACTTTTTTTGTTTGGACAATTTATTCTATGAATCTTAAATGATATATTAAAAGACAGCATTATAGAATGCTTTTTACATTGCGGTAAAATGTAGAAGCACTTTCTGCGCCCAAAAATTTTTTATACTGTTTAAATCTATAAAAGATCACATCTGCTTTTTTAATGTAAATTTCGATTACAGCAATACCTTTTAGCATATTAATTTAGTCTATCTTGCATAAATTGACTAGTTGAAAAGAAATTACTTTGTACTAATATAAATAGTATACCTACTAGCAACATATCTCATTTCATTCCAGTCGATGGCATTTCTAATATACTATTATACTTGACAAATGTTCCTAACAAAATCTTTTAAAGTTTTATCTCTTTTTTCTAGCATGATTTGTAAAGGTTCGAGCAGCCTAAAAAAATGAGGAACAAAAATTTTTCTTGATTGCAGTAAATATTCTTATCTGTACTCTTACAAAAGAGTGCCAATATCTTTTATTAGTTCAGTCTGAAGTTGCAATTTGTAAACATGAGAAAATTTCCTGTTGTATTTTGTTTTTTATACTTCATTTTTATTATCTAAACATTGATGAATTCATGGACACAAATGAAAAATGTAACATTGCCTCTAACTAGTTTTTCTAAATAAATGCATGAGTTTTTTATACAAGCTCAAATACACAATTCGGTAAACAATTTATTCAAAACGTAGGGACATAAATTTGGCAGTTATACAATTTAAGTTCTTTCTACCCTTACAGTTGTGTTTATTTTTTCTTTAATGCTGTCATGACTTGTTCAACCACCAACTTTGCTCCTGTCAGAACAAGTGGAATGCCATTGCCGGGCTTTGTTGAAGCCCCTACAAAATAAAGTTTATCAATAATAGGATGATAAAGGGGGGGTCTAAATACTGAGAGCTGTGCTAAATTGTGGGATAACCCGAAGGCTGCGCCACGCTCTAAATTATATCTCTCCATCCACTCTTTTGGTGAGTATACTTGCTCACTGACAATGCTCTCCGCAAAACCCAACATACCAGCTGTCTAAAAAACGAAAAAAGTACGATAAAAATTTTACTGACAAATTGTTTCCTCAGAAATATGCATGAAATTTGAATAAATACTCCATATAGTTTGCTTTAAGTGAAACTAATTATTAAAACTGATCATTTTGATATACATTTGATTGCACTAAGTCACTATAGCTCACGAATTAAACAGTCTAACTGTGCCTCGTGACCTTTTACTGCTCAATTTATGAAATTTTGTACTCATATGCAGTAACTTGTATTCAGAATTCGATGTTTTTAAAAACCTGTTCGAATTCGAGGATGACTTCTCGTCTTGCAATTTCAATCCATTTTTCCATCTCATCGTCAATACTTCTGTCTTCATGAAATGGAAGTATTGGACAAGGAACGAGTACCATGATTGCATCATGGTTCTCTGGACATGCTGAGGGGTCAGTTCGCGATGCAGCAGCGCAATAAAAATTAAACCCCGATTCTATATAATACGTATCGAAATTGTAAAACAAAACGCTGCATTATGCTGTTGGAAGAAAAAATTTGCTACATATATTTATATGTATTTTAATTTTAGGCAACTGAAACCATGCGCATCAGTGAGCTTAAAACTTTCTATCATGCTTTTCTACTTTTTTGCTTCAATGTACGAGAAAAAACAGATTTTTGCTCCAGAATTTTAACATTTGTAGAGTCATTTGAGCTTAATCATTTTTGCAATTTCAAAAATGAATGAAAATATGAATAGTAATACTTTAACTTGAGAATTGCCAAATCAACAATGACAAAACGTTTAAATACAAGTGCTCTATAAATAAAAATCATATAAAAATATATATTTTAATTCAGATGTTAATGTGTACTCACTACTCGTTCGAGTTTTATATAGCATGCTAATAATACCTAGTATTCTACACCTACATTGGCAACTGGTTTATCAACTAGATGGATACCAGTCAATTTATAATTGTTCTAGAATAAATTCACACTGAAGTAGAATAATACAACTTCAAATGTTAATTATATAATTCCATAGTTTCATCCATTCAGAGCATTATTTTTCAGTTACTTATATTTTCAGACAGATAAACTCCATAGAGCACTCAATACTTTCAAAGTGAAAAAATTCTATTTAGTGTATTCCTCACTGTTACATTCTAGCAAATCAGAAAACCTTAACATTATTATCCCCCCGCCTCCTAAATAACGGGTATTTTTTACCTGCACAAGCAAATAGCCTCTAGAAGTCAATTACTATTGCTCATCTATCTAAAACAACTAATTTTCTAAATTAATCTGTTTTGAATTAGCAAATCAAGTATAAGAGTTCCTATTTAGAAGAGGGGGGGGGGGTATATTGACATTGTTCTTACATAGCATACAGTAAAAAATATAACTAACATAAAATACTCTAATATCTGATAAATATACTGCAATGTACCTAATTTGTTACCATTGAAAACGCGATCCCAGCTCCCTTTATAATCGGTATTCAGAAAAAGAGTATGATGTGAAAGTTGATTCCACTGCTTATTGCACGCCCAATAAAATGCCACGATTCCTGACGAGTACTTTGCATCTTTTAGCTCTTTTCGACGAAAAGGTTCAGGTAAAAGATGGAGCTCAGCAAATGGGAGGTCGGCATTTGAAATAACGATATCTGATTGAATCAAATCATTTTTATCTGTTAAGACCCCCTCTACCTGTAATGTCAGCTTACAATTTTAAACTATTTCGAAATATAAAAAATTCATGAATGTCTGCATTTCAACAAACCTCATACGCATACACTTTTCCACTGACAACAATTTCATTTACAGGTGTGTTGAATTTAAACTGCACGCCTAAGTCCTTACATATTTTATATAAAGCCTTTGCAATATTGTGGAACCCCCCTATCGGATAGTATACTCCTTCGTTCAATTCAATTGCCTATAGAAAGATTGCGAATTTCATATAAAACTCAACTTATATATATTTTCTCATAGTATAATAAAGTATGCAAGAAAAAATAGTAAAACTAAATTTCATATAAAAAGCAATGTGCATAATATGAATATTGATAAATAAGGTAACAAAGGACGATGGACTAATTGAATTTTTCGAGAATAAAAAAATCTGAAACCTTTCAAAAATAATTAACCCAATATTGATTCTTTCCTTAAATCTGTACCCAGCGAATTAATCCTTTTATCTCTATTCTTGTAACTTCTAGAACATATGATAATGCTAATTTTGAATGTACCCGTATATGTCATATAAAGTGAAAAAGGATGTATTCGATGCAAACATTTTGAATGATTTGGCAGTGAACAAGTTTTGCCAGATTATAATTTCTACCCTCAACTTTAGACAATTGCTATGATTCTGATATTACTTGATTTTGTCATTTAATAACAATAAATATATATATATTGGTAGCAGCTATAAACAAAAAGCATTTACTCATTTTTCATTAAAAATAATAGACATATAAATGTACCTGAAGCAATGAAAATACCGCAGGAGCACTATAAGGAGTTAATCCCACATATAGGTCTTGAAATGACAGAAGTGCCTAGACAAAACAAATATTCAACAACTAAACTTTTCAGCCTTTGCAAAATGAAAAACAGTACAACCTCAATTTAAGTGGAATATTCAAGAACAAATTTGATTATACAAGTACAAAATTAACCAAATCATCCGTTACTTTTGCTGTATACATCACGAAAAATCACCATTTTTCATTTTATGAATGAGAAAGTAATGAATTTGATGGAAAACTTAATAGATAGAAAAATAAACTGTCATCAAAAACTGGACAAATGTAATGAAGCGTTCTTATGTCAAAAACGTATGCTGCTATCAGTGGAAGTGTAGAATATAGAAATTATTCTGAAATTTCACTTCTTAACAAAATTACTTCACTGTTGAGCTGAGAAGTCACGAAGGTAAATATTTGCCCATTCAAATTCATTTCCACTCATAAAATATTAATTCTAATGATTATAACTTTTAGTCTGATGTTTCAAAGGCATTGATAGGATTTGTCAAGTAACGTATCCAATAGTAGCAAAAACAATCCAGTTAATCTAGCTTTGCTCTTTCTGTACTGTATTTATCAAGGGCATATATATAAATGATGATAAAGCACGTATATAAACTTACACACTTGGATTTTGGGATTTTTGAAGCGCCGCTTAAGATGATCATGGTGGGATTGAAAGGGACTGTATTTGATGCTGCTCAAAATAAATTCCCATAATTTTTCAAATTTAAATGTTTCTTCTATAAAATTTGGCCATCCAACATCCAAATTCAATTGAGCATACTTAAGGTAATCCTTGTATGCCTCAAAACTGCCTACATAAAATTTAGAAAATGGATAAAATTGGAAGTACTAATGTGTTGTATTACATCTTGTGATATTGATCCATCATTGATTGATTCAGGATGAAAGTGTAAAATAGGATTTAAGAGCAGTAAATATGACAATACTAATAAAGAATCTTAAAGGGTAAAAATACACGGTTTGATCACTTTTCATCTCATAATAGTATACTTCAATGACTTTTTAGCTGAAAGTTCCAATTTCAAGAATGATTTCTAGGAGGCTAAAACATATAATGTAACAAGATGACTACTTTTCTTTTTAAAAATCCTTTGCGTATCTGGATGCCTTTTAATGTTGCCATTTGAGCACTTGGCAATGAAATGTACAACTTCAAAGATTTCATTGTGTTATCCAGAACGATATATATATGAAAAAAATATGACTCATGGAAATGCATACATAAATATATATATATAAGTTATATTAACTACTGTAAATATGAAACATAAATTACCTGGTTCTATTTTTTCTAGTTGTATTTTAACATCCTCCATATTTTCGCTAAACGTAAAATCAGTACCATCGCTAAAGTAAACCTACAAAAAAAAATATTTCAATTAAGATTATAAAAAATTTTGGGCAAAAAAGCCTCATAACTGTATCAACAATAACTTTTTCCTTGATTTGCTGCAGTCTTTGGTATATATCATGCTGTAGCGATACCTACCCTAGCCGTACAGTGATGACTAATGCCTGAAGCTTTTTTTAGCATTACTATTAATACAAAGTATTTTCATGCAGCAAAACCAACAGCACCGTACAAGAAGTCAACTTCCATCAAGTTCAATCAATTTTAAAGGTTTATTACCACATTCTTGCTATTATGCATATTCTATGGATGATCAAGTCCCCAACGAAAATTTCAATTTCAAACGATAGTATCATTGTTTGTAATTGTTGTTGAAATAAAAAATTATTCTATCGAGTCAGAATATTTACTACAATTCTAAAGTACATAACAGAGTAATAATAAAGAGAAATATATAGAAAAATTTACAACGAATTTTCCATGTAACATAACTTAAATAACAATGGCAAATTTGAAAAGGAAAACTAAAAACTCAATGAAATACTTAGAGATATAAAAACCATTCTTTTTTAGATTTTAGCCTCTAAAACATTTGATAAAACTAATGCATCGAAAATGGGAGAAAACTAGTTCCATTTTCATAAAATTTCAGCCAAAATCGATTAAATAGATACACGTAGGCAAGTATGATGATATCTGCTAAAATTGAACAAAACAATTAAAAAATCCACGGGTTTCAATTGTTCACTTTTTATCAAGCGGAATATTCTAAACTTAGGAATGTTCTGAAATAACTGAAAAAATATTATTGAAATTCAAGTAAACAAGGAGGAAACCTCCATAGATTTACTATATTATTACAATATCAGAATGCAATGCAAACCAGCAGAGTTTCCTCTGTGAGTTCCTTTGCAAGTTTTCTTCAACAATATTGGCCAGAAATGAAAGCCACTCTACTGAGATTTCAGAATAAAGAGTTAAAATAACGTTTGCAAAAGCACGTTATTTTTAGCCAAATTCGAAAGTAAAATAGAGAATTGAAATAAGTACCTTGTATGCAGGAAATACTCGCTTTATTTTTACCAAGTCATTGAAGTTATATCCCAATTCTTTGAATGTATCGGAAAGTACATGAGGAAGTAGTAATAAGGAAGGTCCGGTATCAAATCGGTACATGTCTTCAAATAATTTCAGTTCGTTTACCCTTCCACCAACTTCATTCTCGCAATTTTTTTCTAGAACGAGCACATTTACTCCTGCTTTTCCCAATCTCGCTGCAGTTGCAAGGCCTACAGAAAATAAAAATGAATCAGATTAGCATTTAGTAATTTCCCATTGCTTACTACTTAGAATTTTAGATGGCATTATGCACGCTACTGTGCGATATAATGTGATGGATTGAATGAAGTGCCAAAGTTTGCAGATATAATAAAACAAGGGTAGCTAGTAATGCAAATATGATTTTCGAACCTAACTAAGTTATTAGTAAATATCAACAAAAAATTCATTGATGATATTATAAGGCTAAATAAGTTCAGTACTAAACAAACTGAGTTGCGAAAAAACGAGCATAACTACTCAAGGCAAATATTATAAATGAGGAAATGGAAAGTGTCAACCATTTTTCTTAAGCTTGACAACTATAAACAAGAAAAAAATTTAATATGATGATGAAAAATTATCCTTATTTGTCGTTTAAAGAAATATACTACTGCGCACATTACGTCATTTTATGAATCCTACAAGATTTCATAATGTTTAAAGAGACAAACACTGGAAGAAATCTGTTTATTTATATATGCACATAAGTTTTGCATTTATAGTATACCATATGAAAGTCGGATATATCACCTCCAATTCCAGCACCAATAATTACGACATCATTTTCTGTTCTAGTTTCAGGTTCCATAATGGATACAGCATTGAATAAATTTTTAGTATTTCTGCATGCAATGCATCTGATAGATACCAAACTTCTGGCAACACGCGTTGTTGTGGCATAAAAAAGTTCTATGAGTAATAAAATAATAAGGAAGCGTGGAACTTGGAAAGGCTTTCTATATATGAAACGGTTTAAAATCATCGAATTGGATTAAAATCTTTTTAATTGAAGTTAATTGAGTGAAGTATGCATATGAATCTTCACGCTGCAGATAGTTTCAAAAATTTTTGAGGGTAATCGATGCGCAAATATTTAAAGGCGCGTTTTTTTGTTAGCGCAATACTTACAGCTGATAATTTAGCCCTGAAGAATATCGCCACTCCAAGGCTCTGAGTTCTAAATTTCAAAAATCAAACGCAAGGCTATCTTACTTAAGTGTCCAGCATGACTAAACCACTTAAAAGGTTATCTATAAGATAAGTTAATTTATTTATGCTGTGTCAGTTTTACCAATGGACAATAATATATTCTACTTCTTAAAAACCAATTTGTGTACTCGAGTGCATTTTTAAGTAAACTGGCACCACTCTTCAAGCATTAAAAATAGAGCACTCATTTTCATTGCTGCAAAAACTTAAAAGTCTCAACTTCCTTTATACATATTTTGTAGTCTGATTTGTATGCAATCTACACAAATGCACTCTGTGCAATTATTTTTATTAGCCTTTTTTGGTTTGTGAAGATCATATCTTATAAGCCAACCAGATAAAGATTAGGGAAATTTGAACAAATGCAAACAACAAATATTTTATCGAAGATGAAGTAATCATATTAGCGCACGAGACTTGCAAAACTCTATCTGGTTTTGTCAAAGTATTCTACGAATCTCTTCAAAAAGCATCCTAACATGCATACTACTTCAAATCCTATATCTGCTAATTTCTTAATCCAAAAATTCAAAATTTTCTAATTGAATTATAAATTTTTTAGTTTATTTTTAAAGTATAATGATAGCGAAAGTATAACAGTTTTCCTGTACTTAAATAAGAAATAAAAAAATGTTTAAAATAGGAACGATCAGTAATTTATTTAGTCTTGTGATAATGACCCTTGAAAATGTAAGTTCCATCACTCATGCTCAATATCTGTTTCATTGTGGCACTAATTGGTTCTGAGAGGACAAATGCGATGTAATGTAATATATTTTGCACGTATATGGTACAAACCGGTTTGAACCTGTTTGACTTGATTTCAGAACAAATTGAAACTTACTCTAGCACGAATAGGACACGTCCAGTTTGTTGACATTGTTGCACAATAAAGCATGTCGGGCAACAAAAAACTTCCAATTTATTTCAACTTATATGATTTTAATTAGGATGAAGAAAATAGAGGACTAATTGCATGAAGAAAAATTCATATATATGCCAAGAAGTGAAAAACATTTTTCTCATCTAAGTGAAAAAAAATATATTAAGAAAGTGGATAGGAAAAAGGCCTTAAATCTCTTTTAAAACGATTGATTGGCTCAGCCCTCTCGATGCGATCCTGAAGTACCCAGACAATTACCATTGTTAATCATGGCTACTTCTAAAGTATAATACTAAAATATAAGCATTAGCCAAAAACAATCGACATGCAAACCCATACAACTCTCTCAAACACATTGCTCTACTGCAGCATACAACACACTAATATCGATACTCAAATAACGGAAAATACTTCTATTGGGGGCACAAACCTACAGACCACCAGAAACTATATCAGTTTAGTGGAGTAATCGTTCATGTTGAGAATTGCCTGAGCAAGCTCGTGCGGTACGCACTCCAAAAAATTTTCCCCGCTCAAATTTTTTTCTTTATTTCTTAGAGCCCTAGCAGCTAGCATGGCGAGATCAGGAGGGTGTGATCGAATCTGGTAGGGTGTATTGTAAAAAATCAAATTCAAAAATTGATGATATCTTGTATTTAAATACTGGAACCAAATAACATTGAATATTTAGACACAAACAAAATATTTATAGAAATTCAAAAGAAAATGAAGTAAACATTGATGGTAAAATTTAATTTAGATGGATATCGCTAGTTATAGATAAGTGAAAAAGTCCTATAGTGTTAAAGTTTAACTTCATATTTTTGGATAAAGAACATCAATAAAAACGAATTCATTAGTAAACTAGACAAACTCAGTTTATTCATTTTTGCATCATTCCATTCAAAATATGAAATGGATAATAATATGTAACTTTTATTTACCTGATATCGCCAAACATCGTTATATCGTAAATCTCCATTTGCTCCATTGAAAAGGTACAATGAACCATTATGAAAGGTTGCAGCATGAAAAGCTCGGGCGGGAGGCAGCTCAACTTCAACTCGACCCATACCAGACTCCTCTTGATGCACACCACTGTTACCTAAACGATGTCTATAAGGATGAATGGCTCTCCATACGCCGGACTTCAACAAGAAGAAATCCTGAAGTCGACTTAATTCGCTTGTAAAACCACCCCATAAATATATTGTGTTTGATTCTTGGTCATAACTACAAGAATGAGCAACGCGAGATTTAGGCAAATGCCCTTTGGTACGGACTTCATGCCAATAGAGTGTGTCTAGATCTAATCGATGTACATCGATGAAGTTATGTTCTGGTTTAAAACATCCTCCTCCAATGATATACATGCTTCGGTTAGCAACTATAGCTTGATGTTTATAGCGCGGTGACGGCTTGTTGCCATAAGTAACAAGCTTACGCCAGCGTAAAGTACGAAGATTGTATTCATAGAGGTCATTTGTATAGTGCATACCGGTGCTGCCTCCAAAGATGAGCAAAGATTCCCCTTGAATAATAAATTATATCAATTTTTTACAAACAGCAAAGATTTCAAGTGAAAATAATATGAATTCATTAACGAACATTGAAGACGCATTTTTGAATAAACATGAATACGTGGTTTACTGAAGTAGAGCTACTACATTTACTTATGTCATGTACTAAGTTTTATGTTATTCAAAAACAAAAAACATAGTTCATATTAAAACTTATAATTTTCGCAAGGCTGAAAGAATTGATAAATAAACATATGCAAGAAGATGCCAATTTTGGCGTAGATAATCATGAAATGTGTGTTGCAAAGGTAAACATTTTTTTTAATTACATTTACAAAAAAAATCTAACAAAATCATATTTCGAATCTCAAGCATTTATCCGATTCAAAAAGTAATTTTTGGTTTGTACCCAGCTGTCAAACAATGCCGTAAGAAGACGCTAAACTAAACAAAGTATAAAAGTTTGTCCGAGTAAATTTAAATTTTTTTATGATTAACATATGATACTTCTTTCCCTCACCGAATATACATAAACTTTGACCATAAAATCGGCATGGAGTATCTTCCGAATCGGTTACAAGCGTACGCCATGTTCTATTTCTAGTGTCAAACTCGACGATATCCGTTCTGAGGCTATCTGTTTGAACGCCAGTACCACCAGCGATGATAATTGTGTCTGGACGTGGCCCGGCGCACATACCGAAACTCGCTCTTGGCAAGGGCATGTCTCCTTCAGCTGCAACCATGTTCCATTTGTGTGTGTCTAGATTAAACACGTAAACGTCATTCAGGCAAGAAATATGATCATTTACATCCCCGCCACAACCACCAAAAAGATAGGCTCGGTTGCCGATTACGACAACATCATGTCCACTGCGAGGCGATGGTCCATGCCCTGATGTAGGTAATTTTATCCAATTGTGGAATTCATCAAGAGATGCTCCTTTACGATGTACTACAGAAGATTCGATCTTGCATTGCTGTACATAGCACGAACCGTTGCTACTCATGACGAACACCAAAAGTACGTAAATTAATGATAACTTTAATTCGAGGGTGAAAGAGAATTTCACGAACTTATATTTGCAGACCCCAAGTGCGCTGAATATGAGCAAGTTGAACTATTTAGCTCAAAATATATCCACCAGAGGCTCAAACTGACCAAGCTCTAAATCCAGTTTTATAAGATCTCTTTAGAGACTGAAATTAATAGCTGGCGTTTGCCAATCTGAAAGAGCTGACCCAAGAGGGAAATGCAGCAGCTGTCGAAAGGTTGTGCTAAGACATGTGGATTTTTTGAAAGTTTCTCGCCGTAAGACATTTTCGTTGAGATATCAAGCAAGATGAGGATACTTGAATATTTCAACGACTTTTAATAGCGAAAACACTCTAGGCCAGCCAATCGGCATAATTCAACGAACTTTTTAAAATTTATTGATTGCGAACTGTTCGCTTATACGGATTTATTCAAATAAATTCAAGCATCCACGTCTAGATTATCTCAATTTACCTCTGATAGCAATCCTTAGCCAAAATGGTTAATTTATTCCTCAGAATTTTCTAGTATTTCGATTTTCTCCAGGCGATCATATTCGGTTTTGGAGTTATTATTATAATGGATATGGATCCAAATCAATTTGTACTGCCTAGCACACACTGCATTTAATCATGAATGAATCACATAAGGCACCAGACAGCATATTAACCAAAGTAACTTAGTATCTCCTAAAAATGCACACTAAATATTGTTCTGTAAATCAACTGTTCTCTTGATATAAAAATTTTACAAAATGAAGAGTTTTGAGATCTAAGTTACGTACACTGACACGTTACTAGATTTAATGAATCACATAATCATTTCTTACTGATGATTGCAGTTCTGAATACTTCCTCCATTACTTCTAGGTTTTTAGGTGCATCATCTTCATTTACACTGGGAAAGAAGGCAATGACAGGATGTTGGCAACTCTATTCAATCTATCCTCACTATGAAAAATGAGCAGCTCAAAATGATCAAGATAAATAAGTAGAAGTGGTCACATTCATAGAGTATCTGTTATGAAAATTAACAAAAGCATTTTTATAAAAATTGAAGCCTGAAAAAATAAAAATGTTTCGAAAAAATTAATTTGGCAAATACGACTTCCAAGAAATTAACACCAATAAATGTAGCAGCCTTTGAAAAAAAAGGGGTGTCTAACAAAAATGTGCAATAGGTTTCAAGTATTTATTAATTTACTTGAGAGAAATAACAATATTTTGCGCCTCAACTAGTAGTAAAAACTAGAACTACTCTTCAAAATAGCCAAATAATTTGGTGGAATACTTTTCAAACTGAATCATTTTAACTATTTAAAAGTCTGATTTATAATATTTACTTTTCACTGAATTACAATATTGCTCTAAAGTGCACAAGAATAGTATTATGTGCTTTCTCCAAGGACCAAAAGCTCTTGATAAAAATTCAAAAATTTTTAATGAGTGTCTCATGTCCAACAATCATAAAGTTCCAGGAACTTCTTTGTAAGAAGCAATTGTAGGGCATTATTGAAAAGATCTACATTTTTACTTTTTACTAGAGTACTGCAAGTAGTACAGTGTAGATATGATTGAACATAAAAATTAGTCACATTATGCACAGAAATTGTCTTAAAATTTAAACAAAGTACATTTTCACCTTTCTACGGATTTGCAAAGTTAAGCAGTGTATTCTAGGCAGATTAACTAATTTGAGTTTTACTCTTTCAGCTGAAAGATACCACTTGGAATGAACTACATAAATACAGAACATATTTTTTTGCAAACTCAGTTATCTTGTGCAAACTCAGTTATTTTGTGCGGCATCCAGCATCACTATGTTTTCGAAAACTGTAAGAATGATGTCAGAAATGTGTATCAAAATAATATCCAAATCTTCTGTAAATTCAGCATTCATTTTGCAAACATGAGCTAAATAAAAAGAATGTTGAAAGAATAAAGAGTGACAATAATAAAAATTTTTTTATTGGCACATGAAAGATGGTCATTTTTAGTACTGTATTCAATGCTAAAATTTGAATCTATAAATTTTTTTACAAATTAGATTGTTTTACCATGTGTAAAATGAAGAAGTTAAGCCATTGTTTGTTTACAGTATCACGTTGCAGCATTTTTTTACTCTTTCTATCAAAAAATGATGAATTAGTAAATCTCATTTTAAAAACAAATATCGCGATAGAAGCCAAGTAACAAAAAGTTTAAGATGGAAAAAAACTGTTACACCCCACTGTAAATTACTTTCAAGGTAACATCATGAGCAGTGAAATGAAGGGTCTTCAATAGATTTTTTTATTTTACATGTAAAAACTGTTGGAAAAATTGAAGTAATGAAACAGAAAAGTCTCAGACTTTTAATTGAAAAAAATTGTTTATGTAATTTGCAGTTAAATAATTTGCCATCCAACTTCATTCTAGGCAAGAATTCCATACTTGGAAAAACCTAGCACTAGGCCAATTTAGTTCCCTGTCATATAATTTACTTTTTTACTGTTTCAAATGGTTTTTCATGAAGATAAATTCAAGCACACTTGTATAAAAAGATGGCATTACTGGTGAAAAATTTACCAGGATAATTAATAAAATTGCAAGATGAAATAATCTAACTTACTATGAACGCATATCAGACAGCGGTTTTTATAAATGCATTTATTCGCACCAAGCCAAGGTATGGTCTGATACTATGACTTACCAGGTACACCGTCCAGAGGATAAAGAGTAATTGTAAAATTAGTATTATTGCTTTTAATTTAGATTATTGAAAGTTTTTTCAGAAAGCTCACAGGTTCTGCAATCACTTCGGCATTGAGATAATTACTGCTGAGGTTCAAGCAAATGTAGCTAAAGCGATTGTGCAGTGACTTACAATATTACATTGTAAGAAATTTATATAGTTGTTGTTGACATTAACTTTGTAAACGTACCAAAGTCTGAACTACAGAAAAAAGTAAATAGCACCAAAATTAACTGTGGTCTGCATAGTACTGTGTTCACTTTCAGCCATGTTTGTCACTATAAAGCTGCAGACAAAATGAATTCAGATACACTGATTTTAGTTGGTAGTATTGATTCTTTCAGTGGTGATACTGGTCATCTCTTATTCAATTATTTATTCAGGCGTAAGGTAAGTAATTTTGTGAGACTACTCATTAAAATCCAATATAAAAGAGCACTGAATTCACATATTTGGCAGTGGTCATATACTTTTTTCCATGGTGGGACTTTATGATTTCAGACTGGTGCATTAGTAAAATTAAAATATTCCTCAGGTTTAAGTTTTGCTGAAGTCGAAATCATTTTCCGCAGCAGAGCACTGAGTACATAATTTCATTCTAATGCATCAAAAGCATTTAAAGTTTTCTCGTGTTCAATTCTATCAAAAGTTAAAAATATCACATATTTTTATTGTAACGCATTAATGAACATATTATTCGCTGTAAATTAGCAAACATCTTGTAATGGTGCATTAATAATCCTTAAGAAGTTCTATAACATAGTTGAAAGCTACGAGCATGATACCTCCACCGGGACCTAGGCGAACTAAACGTGGTACAATACCTTTGTAAAGTGCCGCCCCTCCTTCTTCATTTAATACTGTAACTAAGCTAGGAATAGTCCAATTATATTTTAGAACTTCACCTTCAACCCTCAGTTGGTTTTGCATTCGTGATTTTACCACATCAAAAGGAGTGTTTGCCTGGCAAAAATCAAGGAAGCAGAAATGTATGTTAAGGAATAGATTACGAATAGTTCTTTCTTTTTTCAATTCAATATAATTATCTTAACTCCGGCATGTTACATACAAAGAATTATCCAAGCAGCAATTTTCAATTTCTCACTCAAAAATATATCGCCTGCTTAGAATGACTGATTAGTAGTATCAAAAAGTCTTATCAGCCAGTTCATTGATTTTTTCAGCCTCATAATGATTATTAGAATGCTTTCAAGGAGGTCCTCTTGAACTATTTCTGATAGCATGTGAAATTAAAATATAAAAATCATAAAAAAAAGTAATCAAACCTTACTACCTAGATTAATGAAAAATAGAATTTTCATGGCACACATTAGAAATGTAGCACCTTTTAAAATAAAAATTTGTACTGATGAATAAGCTCAGTGCGGTGAACTACATATGGCATGTAAAACCAGTAAATATATAGATATATACATACCAGGGTGGCTAGAGTACCCCCAACTACTCCCGCTCCAAAGTCATAAAGCGTGGACACTTGCTTCGATGACCCCTTTGGAGCCTTTAAAAGACTCTCCTTGAGTCCTCCTATCATGCCAAAATAAACCCCATTCCAAACAGCATTTCGCCACAGCTGCGATTCGACACCTTTGTACAGAGAAAATAATCCTTCTGTACGGATGAGTGTTTGCACGCAGTTGGCAACGCCAGTGTACTTGCCTAAATTCTGAAACAGAGAAATTTTCATTAAGACAAGTTTCTTCAGTAGAGATATTGCCATATGTTGAAGAATAATAATACATCGTTGAAGTACCTAATAATATCTTTCAAATTTATCAAATTCACCTACATGTTTACATTTTCATTGTCATTTTAATTCAATTAAACACTTTTATGTAAACATACTCTCTCTCACTCTTAATAACCTATACCTCTTTTGCTTGCATTTGTACTTTGACAACTTCAAAAGGCGTATTGACTGAACATTCAGTCATTCCAGCCAATGCTCCAGCTATGGCAGCCCTATAAGTAAGAAGTAATAAATTCTAAAATATCAATTTTTAACTTCTCTCTTATGAAATGCGCTAAATTTCTTCTTCAGAACAGAAATAAAACTCATGTACAAGTTGTAAAAATTTAAAATATAACTTGGATATTGAAATTTTGATGCTTTTTTCGGCGACAACTATTCGACACGGAGGCATTAGTAAGTTGCAATGTAATAGATGACACTGCTAGGTGAATTGATGGTTTTACCTGCTTCCTGGAAGACTTCCATCTTTTTTTCTGACAGACTGCTTATACTTTTCATTCAGTGAAAATTTTATAGCACGTTTTGGCGCCTCGGCAAGTATAGGGGAAGCAATACCTAATAAATGACATTCGTAATAATATGGAACATCCTTACCAAATATAACAATCATGAGCTTCAGCATGTTTGTAAACAAGTTGAATAAATTCATATGCATGATGAGAGGACAGGTCGTGAACAACAATGAATATTAAGGGATGATAAAAAGAGGATTGTCAAATATTCCGGAAGTTGGTTGATTAGTTCTTTGATTTCTACTTATTGAATAATTGCCAAAAAATGTAAATCCAATAAGCGGATATTGTTTACCTCTATAAAGATTTCCGAAACCTTCCAGGCGTATGATATTGCGAAATTCCTGCATCATGCCTATAGTTTTACCTTTATGTATCTGTTGCCGCGTCTTTACAACATCCGTGGGGTACATACATAGCACTTCCATCATTCCTGAAGTTAAAAAAATATTGTATTTGATTTACAAGATGGTATACTGATTAAGTACAAAAATAGAGTGGTTGATACAATATATATGATAGACTAAAGCGATGTGAAACACTTAGTTCATATTCATATATTTTACTAGCATCATTTACAAGTAAGTAAAATGTTGAATCATCTGTGAATGTGATGCTTGGTGCTTGCTCATATATATGTAAAAAAATTAACCTGCAGTGCCTCCGGCAACGACATTCTTCCATAGTGGATGCGCCACCTTCGATGAAGGCGCAGAGGAATCCTTGGACATAATTGCGTAACTTGTTGCCTATGAGCTCAGGCTCAGGAATTTAAAACTTGCATTTAAGCTCACATAATATTATACATGACATCACCACATAAAAGATATTTTTTAGAGAGTATATTCTATTCAGGATGAATTCGATATATACCGACATTGTAGGAAAATGTACCGAAACGATATCAATACTGCCTCAAGCGTGATATCGAAGCAATGAATGTAAGAGTACGAATTAGATTTGTCTAGTCAGTTACATTCTTGGAACATTACCATTGCCTAAGAATACTTAAATAAACTAGGAGCAATACTTGGCTCTTTATGATTGATTTCACTTAAGGATATATCATTGATCCACATTAAACTAAAATTCCTTGGTGCCAACGAAACAGAGTGATAATGATTTTACGATGAAGATTGTATCAGAGAGCTCTGATACGAGCATATCACATCATATTGGGCAATGTACACATTATTTTGTGATTACCTTAAATAATCTGCAAACTATATTTTTAGGTAAAAGAATATACATTTTTATATTTAGAAATAAAAACATTACTACCTCTTAGTAACGAAAAATCATTGCACATTGTTAAAATAAAATAGTCTTCAGATAATATTTCACATATGCTGAGGAAATACACTATTTAATTGATAAGCACACCAAGTATGTAAAAGGAACAATAAGGAGCATTAATTAACCAATTTAGTAACAGAACATGTGGAAACTACACATTTTCACTTGAATCGGAAACTAATACGATGTGTTTAATTATAAAATATAAGCAATAAAGAGCCCAAAATAGCTAATTTAGAATTTCAATGTAATGAAAAATTGATGTTAAAATATAGCATTTTCAAATGCACAAAATATTGAGCTAGTAATAAACTTTATAAAAAAATGCCCAGAACTTTGACGGTATTGCACAGATGGGTGTGTTGATATAAGCTTACTACTATAAGAACAAGAAATATGCATCAAGACAAGCGTATCTGTTGGCTCAAATTTTAAATTGTCAACTTTTACAGAGCAATTTCATCATTGCTGTACTAGATATTAAAATCATACCTACCAAAGCTAAATTACAGACTCTAACTTTTTACTTTATAAAAACTCTGAACCGATACTTTCTATTGTCTATCAGCATTAGAAGAAGACAGAGTAAAGCCAAACTCTATTATTTGCACTTTGAATAAAGCTTGTTGCATTTATCTTACAATGTTTAAAAATATTTTCAGTTTGTATTTATTTACAACAGATATGAATTTTTCTCTTTTCTAGGAGTAGTGTCTCTAGGGCTAACAAAAAATAACTGTTTTTCCGATCATAGTTGCTAGTAATATTTGTTACTGTTTCCATATAAAGTTATCTAGAAATTTAAAGAAGCAGTAAATTGATTTTGAAAAGTTATTTGACTCATTAAAGTTATCTCCTCTTTCTCTTAAGATCTGAGTGGAACTTTCCACAGAAGTTTTGATCAAATCAATATCTGTTCCCTTAAAACACAGAGTAAAGTTGTTTAGAATCAAAAGTGAAAGAAAAAGTAGAGATTGAGGGTAATCAAAATAAAAATGAAATAAATTGTAAGGAAAGAACTATGGATAATTTAATAAGTCAATCATTTCCCAAGAATAAAAAGTATGCACAAACCACCATGCCAGGAAGCACAATACTACAGAAATAGCACTATATCTGTGAAATAGTTGAATTACAAAATGTAGATTACTTCTGTAAATGTTAGTAAAAAAATTAAGCAGAGATTAAAAAGTAGACATCATAAAAAGTGAAGTGCATCTCCAACAGTTAAGATATCTTGGCTATTTAGCTGACTAAAATGTGTCACAATGGAAAAAATTGGCGACATATTTCAAAGTAACTAAAAATGACAAAAAACTTCACAAAATATTAAATTTTAGGGGAGATATGAATTGTTGAAAGTATCAAAAAAGCGAGCTTGTAGAACTGAAATTTTGTTAGACTCAGCAAAACAACTCAATAATTAAACGCCAAAATCGGACAGGACTAAGACAAAACAAGACAACAGGACAAGACAGGACAGGAGCTGTGGTATATAGTATATTACCACACTTAAATGCAGACTGTTAAAACTACTTGTGTGATCAGAAGTGAATCTTCTTATCAATGTACTTAATAGTTAAAACTACATAATGACTCACCATAATTATTGTTAAAGTTTAGTGATGACTTGCCACATTTTAAATAGTTTCATTTAACCAATTTTAGCCTCATTATAAATGCAGCAATCCTAACACATATCTAACTGGCTTTAACCTTATTTGGATGCAGCAATCCTAACAAATTTATAAATAAATTGTTAAAATACCAATATATGACAGTAGCAGTAGAAGTTATGACACCATAAATGTCATGAAGTATCCAATGAAAGACTGTCTGTGGGAACAGTAGTTGAAAGTTTAAAAGATCAACCTTGTTCAGTTTTGCTGTAAATGTAACGTGTAAAAAATTTCTTGTACTACTTTCAACTGTAGTTGAAGGGTAATATTTTTAGATAAGAATAACGTTATGATTGTCTCAGTACTTTGTCAGTATTCTGACATATTGTTCAGTAGTAAAAATATTCAGTAGTGAAAATACTAAGTAGTAATAATATGCAGTAGAGTTCAAAGCTTATTTGCAACACATATAAGATAATAGTTGTAGCTGATTGCCAGGAATTAACTTATATCGTAAGTTAATTCCATTTCTATTTTAGCTGCAGATCTTCTTATTAGGAACATTCTTTATTTTTATACTAGTCACATTCTCAATAAGTGGCTAGTCATACAATAGGTCAAAAATTAGTAATGTTGTGTTGGAGAAGTGTAATTATTTCTCACAACACAGGTCAAGATATAATATATAATTGAGTCGTTACTCTTTTACATTTTTGCCTGTTTTGTTGTATGTCCCGACACTGATAGCAAACTTGTTAGCATTAAAATTATTTAAGTAGTGCACTGCTAATACAACTACACTTGTGTTGTCTTTATACAGTGTGTAATGGAGCAGTCTGATAAGCATCATTACAAAGTGTAAATGATATTTTCCAATTTAGTTCATTAATGAAAATCAATCAGTTGCTCTTTTGTTAACAAAGAAGTGAAATTTTTAGTAATGATAAACAAAAATGCTACCAGTTGACATACAAGTAGTCACTTTATCAGCTTAGATAGCATCATCATAAATAGTCAGCGAGAGTATCTCAAAATAACATGAAATTTGGTCAAGTGAGGGTGCATTTAAGGATTGCATTTAAGATTTTAAGAAACTTTTTGGTGACTCTAAAGAAGGGCAGCCATAGAAATTGATACTCAATATCAAGGCTGCATGATACAGTATGAAATAATAAGATACATCACAATACAAGTGTATAGAATACTATCAACCAGGCTTTGAGAGAACTTGATGCATATGATATCTCATAGTGGAACTTGATATATTAATTTTTTCAATGCACCTCTATATATGGGAGTAATAAATGGAGCATGGTAAGCTTTGATCATTCAGTATCATTTTTATGAACTGCTTAAAATTACTCAATCTCATATGAGAATAAAGATTGCCAAGAGGCTTAAACTTTATAGGCAATAGTAACAAAAGTAAATATACCAGAAAGTTTCTGAAATGTGCATAGACTTATTTTTGCCAATAACTTTGCACTAAATGACAATGTAGCATGCTTGATACTCATGGTAAAAAATTCAACTGCTATCAGTTATAGATGGTACAAGTATAGCACCTTATCAATCATTTGTAAAGGTTTGATAACCTACTGATTTCTATATAAATAGTTTGAGAGTTCAAGATGTAGTCTGTTCAATGTGCATGATCTGAGGAAATATAAAAAAAATTATGCCCAGGATTTGGGATATGTTTCGCCTTTTTTTCATTTTTTCAACAATACCTAAGTGCAAAAAAATTAATTATAGTGACAAAAATGCCAATTTAAGAAGTGAGAGACTTATTGACAGAAATAAGTGTGGAATTTGGAAGGAAGATAAAGTTAATGTACAAATAAACTTTAAAATGATCAGATAGTCTGACCTGCTGATAACACCTGACGCAATATTTGTAAAATTACAAAAGTAGTGTTCCACAACACCAGTTGGTTGATTATATTAGTTTCTAGATAATTTGAGCTCAATGACCATGAAGGCAAAAAAACATGACTTTCTATAAAATTAGCTCATTAGCATTTTTAGTCTGGAAAAAATTTAATTGCTTGGTACTGTTATCATAGTGATAAATGTGCAAACTGCATCAATGATCACATACTTGTTGTACAATACATTAACATTAGGGTAAGTAAAGTATATCATATATAAATATCTACCTTGGACTTGAATAGTATTTTTGGTAAAGTCTTGATTAAATTATTTAACCTTAACAGCAGCATATATACAAAATACTTTGTGCAAAACTATTTTTGATCTTGTTGTGCAAAGTTGTCATGCAGTAAATGAGCATTAGCTCATTTTGGAACCAGAAATACTTTGGTCATCTTGCTGTTTTTCGAGTATGTTAAATTAAGCTGGATTGAATGCACATTGCTAATACTTGGAATGAAGTTCAAAACAGCAAGTTGGCCAGTGCAGTAATTGTTGATGTAGTAACCAGATTACTCATCATTTTTAAATGCAGCGCATGAAAGTTTCAACAAAGTATTGGTATGTGCGAAAAAAATCTTATCTTATTTCTAGCTTAAAGTAATGCTTTAACATGAATCTTGATGATCATATTTTTTGTATAATGTCATTATTTTTTAATTACTGAATAACATATTTGAAAAATATATTGACAGTTGGGACTTGGCCAGACTTGACTCAAAACTGGCTTAAACCAAAAGTAAATATAAGCCAAACAAATATTTAGCTTGGAGCAATACCAACATGGTATGAACCGTAAGCTTAATGGCAGGTATTGAAATTATATGATTAAACTTACATGTACTCTTAAAATTATGTGTATTTTTAAAATTGATTCTATTAGCAACAAGTCAAATAGTAGTATATTTGAACCTGTCATATCAATGGTTCTTCTAAAAAATTACCATTGATGGCAGTATTTTGTACAATCAAGTTCTAAAAAATATAAAGATTATTTAAACTTAAAAGTATTTTAATCCTATTTTTCTCAAACTTGTGTTGAACTTTCTAGTTAATAGTAGTTAAAAACTTTGTAGTTAATCTAGGTATCTATAATCTGTAAAGTTTCTAACTTGCAGCCATTTCTTTTTAAATCTTTGCATCTTTGAAAATTCATTTTACTAGTAAGATATAAGTGTCATGTAAAAGTAATATGTACAAATTACCAAATAAAACTCCACAGAATGCTTTGAAAAAACCTACAGATATGCAGTCATAGTTATGTATGATATGAAGCATGCATTTTATTCATGTTTTTTTCAACTAAATAGTAAGCCACAAAGTTTCTAGGGGCAATTTAAAATAAAGTAGTAGATTTTATGCATACAAACTCTATAACTAAAGAAAGTTAAGTTTTAAGTTGTAAGCTATGCATTATATTCTTCTCATAATCTCAATGCAAGTGTGTTTAGTAAAGTTTGAGCAATAATGAGCCTCTTACATTATTTTTCTTGTCATCAGTAATTTCAACCAACAAAGTCTTAACTACAAGCTTAGCATGGGATGATTAAAGCAACTAAACTTGTGCCTTGGATTGAACCTCAAAGATGCTAGCTTAAAATTGAGTTAAGCTAGGCAAGGCTGAGTGATACCAGCTTGATTGAATCCTAACATTTCTGAGATGTAACTTTAGTAATCAATGTCAAATTAAAATTAATTTTGATTATTAATATTTTTTGTAGTATTCAAGAATCATCTATAGGTCACTATTAAGTCATTTGAAGTTGTTGTTAGGACCAAACAAAGAGCAAGAGTAAAATGCAATTCGGCATATTTTATTACTTGCTAGAGCTTCTGTGTTGAC
>JAULBW010029824.1:0-10349 GCA_032358265.1 Vaucheria bursata
TACACATATTAGACGAATTAAGTCCATAGTGTCACAGTTCGATAACAGATCACGGCGAAACAGATCAGATCCTGACAAGATGCTGCAGAGTTGGAGTTGATAAAAGGCAGATGTGCTTGTAGTTGTAATAAAAAGACCTGAATATAGCTGTATAAAAAGCAAGAAATTTTTATTGTTGATAAATAGTATTATTGATTTTGGTACATGAAATTTATTAAAACTATGAGGCACTTGAAATTTTTTGCATTGATTTACTGACAGGTATACTACATAAACTAAAAATAACAATAATAATACTCTACAGTATCTTAGCAAATACAATATGATAAGAATAGTTGTGCAAAAAAGAACCATTTTGTTGCAATCATATTTGCAGCAACAATGAAGCACTATACACTGAACTAGTTGTCAAAATGTTGCCATATCCAAAAAACTATTACTTTACATGTTCATCATTCTCTCATACTCCTCAATTCTTCAAAAAGTTCCTATTTTGTCATGTTTGTCACATTTCACATCTGTCAAGACTAATGAATTGTATCAAGTGTAAGCCAGAAAACCAGAACAATATAAACAGAGATACTGCATGTTCAAGACTAATGAATTGTATCAAGTGTAAGCCTGAAAACCAGAACAATATAAACACAGAGATACTGCATGTTCAATACTATTTCATTTATCTTAGTTCATGTGTTGACAAGAGTGAATCTCATCAACATTTTCAACCTATGCTTCCACACACAAACCGAACTAGATCAATATAATTACAAATCCCTGAAAGAGTTGTAGATGAATAAACATAATACACAGCAAAAACATATTAGATCCTGACAACAATCATGCATCTTCATACTAATCACGTTCTGCAACCTGTATTTGTAATGTTGATACCAATTCAGCCCTCTTGAATTCCTACACTCTTGCTACCTCTCTACTACTATGTATTGTAATGACAAAAAATAGCACCTTTGCTAAAACTGGGAATCTTCATGCTAATATTTCACTTACTAATTTATAGTTTCACACCATGTGTTATTTTTTAGTGTTTTTGTTGCATTATTTTTTTGGATTACTTACTGCAACATTGAAAAGGTCCACCTTAGTATGCAGAACTTCTTGCTTTACATTATAAAAAAAACTTCAAATTAGCTGTTAAAAGTCCATGATAGTACATAAAAACCTTTGATTACATCCTAAAAATGAAATAGTAGTTCTAAAGATACAGAAATTTTAAAAATAAAATACGTCTGCAGAACCAGATAATAAATAATTTTTTATTTTCTTTAGTAATTGAGAATAAGTAAGATAAATGCAGACAGCTAAAAAAAGAATCCCAAATAATGCTTTAAATTACTGCTTTTAATCCGTCAGCAGGAAAAAAAATTTTCTTCAAAAAGTTCATAATTTAATGAAAGCAGTGTTACTTTTTTCTGGCAGAACTTCTACATTTTTTCCAAGAAACTTGTGTGGTACAAAACAGTTACATGCGTTATAATACTAAATACCTTAAATTGCTCCTTTGGGGGCAAAATGCTCCCATTGTATTTTAACTCATTTCTACTGAAAACTATTTCCTTTTTTTTACATGGGCGCTCTAAACATGCTATAATTACATTAATCATCCATAAAGTTAGACCATTCAGATACTAAAGATGGCGTTAGGTTTTTTAGATGTACGCATTCTTCCAATGTAGCTTTGCAAATAAATGTACATTTATTGAGTATTTCTAACTCTTCAGAGTTTGTACGATGTTGATCTATACCATTATATTTACTTTTAACAGTACTATAAATTGTTTTTATACATATAATCATTCACATCATTTACTTAAGACTGCGAGCACATATTTTCTCAGTTTAAACTCCAGTTTATAATTGTCCGATTCAAATTTATGCTGCACGTAACAGTTTTTTTAACTTCAGGACCATTATTTTTTTCTCAGACTTGATGTAACATAAGCACAATTTGTTCCATTTATATCATTATTTTTGCAGCTAAATCAATTTTTCATTTTATTTGATCTCTTTTGCACCTTTTAAAATTGAAAGACTCAACTAGGAATTGATTCCATTTTTTGCATGTACCATCAACTTAATTTGGTCAACCATTTCATTGTGAAGCATCAAAGAATATCCAAAAAATTTTGCTATGGGCACTTTTAAAGGTGTCTATTTTTGTGAGATCATCACACAGAAACATTATTTTAAAATCATTTGAGGTGTCCATTCATAGGAGCGAAAATCAAAATATGTTTACTTTTCGGCAAAACGTAAGAAAATGGAGCGAAGTAAATAAAATCATTATGCCTTATTGTGAACATTCCTCAAGCCCTAATAAAAACTATTACTTTCAGGTGGTTGTAAAAACCGAGTGGCATGTTGTCATGATTCAAATCCTTACCTCCCTCCAAATGAATAAGCAGTACCTAGTTTTAGTAAAAAGGCACAACCCATAGAAAAGAACCAATTTTGACAAAAGCCCAGTATTTTGGGATGACTTTTGATCTCTTACATTCAACAAAAGGATATACTTGAAACTATTGTGCATAATTTAACTCTGCGGGAAGTTAGCAACGAAAATTCACAAACTCCAATAGCTGCACTAAGAAAAAAATGACTTTCTTTAATGGTAATAATTATAAATGTATTTTGTCTAAACTATAATATTAGTATCCATATATTTAGTTGGAATTTGAGAATATATATCGAATCTATTACTCTTCCCACATATGCTGTAGCTTGGTTTAGGTTGAGTCACAATAAAGTCACCATGCATTGGACGTTTTACCACAACTTTCGATTTAGCAAGAGTGCAAGATATTGAAAAAACCTCAGAAATATCAGCTCCGGAGTTATCCGATGATATCCGCTCATGTTCGAAAAGAGATTGCAAAATCTGCATATCTTTCTTAACCAAGGCCTACGCGGGATAAATATTTAGAATATATACGTTTTAATATACATTCAGAAAAATTGTTAACCAACCTGCAGTTAAATATCATGTAACACATCAACTTGTACCAATAGGAAATTTAAAAATTCATCACACTGAAATTTTTTCAATGTGATGAATTATAATGGAAAAATTATTCATCCACAATATTGACAGTCAAGTACCGCTTCAAAACTTTACATCAAATCAAACCATTGACTGTAATTGGTGGAAGTGTATAATTAGCTTCATAATATTTAAAAAGAAATGGCAAACGAGGAAATAAAAGATACAAATAGTAAAATCAGTAAATCATGCCTAAATTAGGCTTCTATAATATAATACCAGGTGTAGTTGGAGAAACATTACCAAAATTTTATGAAAAAAATTCAAAACTTAACCTTTTCGATCCTATGCATAAGAATTCTTGAACAATGAATTCACCTTTTTCTTTTTTACCGGAAACATGGGATCTACCAGACACACGCCAGGTTGAGCATGCGTAGATAAAAACTGGGCGTCAATATAGCGACTATCCATTACATGTAAGCTAAGTCTGGATGCTATTTCTGCTTGTGCTTTATTTGAACAGAGTAGTCGATCTAATGCATCTTGTAATAAAGCTGCAATGATTGACGAGCGCTCAAACATTACCACGGTACATCCAGCGCAAGCTAGCATAAAGCTAAAGAGAAAAAAGAAGAGAATCAAAGGAAATTTTCACAAAATACTACGCCATGGACTAAGAAAAGAGTTCTATAGCTGTTATATTTGGATTATTAAGCACAAGTATGCAGATATTACTTTACTTTTACTACTTTACTTTTACCAAGTATAAAAAGTCTTAAGTTGTTTTCAAGTAAAAAAAATTAACAACCAATAAAAAATAAAATTTTTCATGATAGGCTGAATGTAAAACATTTTAAATATTAAACACTATTGGAATTGTATCTAATAATTAAATGAATAAAATTTCGAAAATCCTCGAGCACTAAAAATTAACTATAATATTAATTGAACAGTAAGAATGCTCAAGTATGAGATCATTCATAAGTTTGGCAATGCAGTTAAAAATTTGAATATTCAATGAATAGGAGATTCGACCTGATCTATATTAGTCAAATTACTTGACTTTTTTTGCATCATTTTGTGAATGAATCGTCGAAACTACCTTCTGAACGAGGAAATTATTGAGCATATTTTAACATTTTTTTCTATGCACCGTAAAATTATATTAATCAATGTTACTGAAAATAAGAAATTTTGAAGCATTATTGAATATAGACAACTTTCAAGAGAGGAAAAAGTAACAGCAAAAATCTAAAGAATATTATTTGCATTCCAAAATTTAATATTGAATTTTAAGAGTGATATGGTTCCGGACGGTGCACGATGATATAGATCTTCGCGGCTATTGCCCAGGAAAAATAATATGAGTAATAAAATCTAATATTTAATTATTTACTTGTCCCCAATTTACATATAAATTATAGACTTGTCAAAAATTTTGTTTCTAAATTTCACTTAAATAACTTTTTTCCAACCCATGATTTATTTAGCAGCAAATACCTATCTCTTCCTAAGCCTGCAGTCATATCCCAGACAAGTCTATTTTTTTCAGATTCCGGACGCACTGCCTTTAATATTAGTTCATCAGACATTTTCGATGCTCGGTAACCCATCTTTCCATCGAGAAAGTCGATCGAAAAAGGGTTTCGTGTCGTTTTTAATACGTCAAGCGAAAGATAACCGCGGGAATCATAAAATAGTCTAATATCAGCATTTTCATCAATTCTTAACATCATTCTTTCAGCAAGGTACAAAGTTTTACTATCATCGTCTGATCGAATCGCTTTTCCAACAGCAATGTTAGGGAAGGAATGAAATGGAAGTAATAATGAGAGAGAATTCATGCGCCTTGATAAACAGCATATCAAGACTGAATGAAGCCGCATCATAATCTTATTATTACATTATTCATTAACTTTGCAACTTGATTTCACAGGTATACTTCTCAACAAATGGAAACTCGTCAAATTTTTGAAACGCTAAAATCGACAATCGCCAGTGAAGCTGTTGGGCAAAAAAAACCAATCAATTAAGTATGATAATCAATTATGTCATTGTTATAAACATGAAATACAACTAAGCACAAGAAACTGTGACAGAAATATGTATATTCATCATGCACTAATTGTGTTGATAGAAGTGAGCTAACTTCAACACAACAAAATATAGAACCCTACTAGAATCTGTGCAGCCAATTTACTCGGAACCTCATAAATGAACACTGATCGCAGCTATAAAAATAGAATTTATCCCTATGGGAATTAATTCCTAACAGTCATGTTGCTACGAGTTCAAATTGAATTAGGCTGAAAAAATGCTAAATGATTGTGGGATCCTGCGGAATTTAGCTTATATAAAAATATGTCTTGTTTGTCAATTGCTTGCAAATTAAATTGGATTGCATCTGTACAATACTGGTCATAACCAATTAAACTTTTAAAATCTGTTGTTGCCTTTAAATATATTTGACTAATGGCTTGTAGAGCTTTTAATAAAAACATGTTCAGCAAGGCAAAATAGTAAGTAGTATTGACAGCCATCCACAATATCCATGAAACAAAGCTTTTTTCACTTTATCCTTTAGCTCATTTTGGCTTTATGACACCATTTATGTGGTGCATTTTTTTGTTTGAAATTCGACTTTTACCATTAACATTTCTTGAGATAAATAACAAAGAAGTGAAATCAAAGATATCTATTTCTCTCAAATCTCCCTTTGTAGCACAAACTAAGAAACAAAAAATATTTTAAGATGGACTATGGGATTTTATTTCTATGCATGCAGATTTACGCATGTTGCATTTTTCTGCACCTGCTAACTTTGAGGTAGTAAGAATAACAAATAACAATCATTTACATATTGGCAGATTATATGAAGCTTATATCCAGTTTATCAACTATACAGCATGAACAGTTTTGTAATAAAATAATATTTTTAGATCAACTTATATGTCAGCAAGTTTCTAGCTAACACTGATTATTAGCACATCCGCTAGTAAAAGATTTACCTTAACCTTGCTAAGATGGACTGAACACAAAAAGTCAGAAAAAAAAGTGACAGAATGCACAACAATGGAAATAAAAAACTTATTGATGTCCCTTTTATTTACTACATTTCATTGATTTAGGCAAAAATTTTAGTGCTAGAAAGTAATGTAAAACAAGAATGACATTTACAAAATGTTCAAACAATACAATATTTAATGGCAAAAAACATATCATATTTGATTTTAAATTTTGTATGAAGCATATAATCAATGTGTGCTTCATTAACTGATGTGAATTATCTTCATTTTGAAAATAGTCTTTTTATTATAAAAAGAGTATTCTACTTACTGCTATAGTTGCCTTGACTATTTAGGAAGCTTTAACTTTATGTTTCAATTTTTAATCAAAAAATCAAACAGTATAACTGTGTTTCTGACAAAGGTGTAAGTGTCACAATATAGGAGCACACTCCTTATCTTTCCTCCTTTATACAAAAAAGATCCTTCCAACGATATCCACGTCTTTATCGTCTACACCGTATTCCACAATTCCACAAAGTATTTTCTTTGTTTCATGAATCCACATCTCCGATAAACGTCCAGCGGAGTAACCCCATAATTAAGTATCTGGCCGATCCGGGCTCGATATTTATTATCAAACAAAACACATCTCACTCTCTCTTTTTTCAACAACTTTCACCCTGCTACTGTGCAGAGTAAAGTTGATCGTAATTAAGAAGATTCCCTTGCGCTTCCTTACTTAATATTACATATCATAACTATTGTGTTGTGTTTATCATTATTTTGTTGTTTGCGCGTTGTTTTTCCCTTATTCTTCACAGTAAGTTCACTTTCAAATCTTCTGGTAACTTCAAAAGAGACTATTTGAGAAAGATTAATTGCGTATACAGTCCCTAGTTAAAGTTGTAATATTATTTAATTAAATTTAGTTAGTAATATTAATTTTTTAATCAAATAGAACAGCATAAAAATGTTGTATTCTATGCAACAAAATTTCAATTATTTTCATGCTGTGCAAGACTAGAATTGCTTATGCAGCTTGGAACCATTTAAAAGCTTTTAATGGTTCTAGCTACAGATAAAAATGGAAAGTAAGTTTATTGTGCAAGTAAAATAATCTTAAATAAATGTAGGTAACAATCTGGCATTATTGCACAAGTTATTTATTCATGGAGGAAATTACTGGTGAATATTTGCCATATTTACTGAAGCTTTCAATTTTTATGGTATATATCAACAATGATTAACTTTGTAAACTTATTGCTGTACACTGGTTATTGAGCTAGTTATCTACAAGTTGGTGTTATATGTTAGGATTTTACTGCCATACATTGCAGAAATTAGATGATGCCAATTAATTTTGTGATGTTGTGAATACCTTTAAAAAAATGAAATGAAGACCACCACTTTATGAAATATTACAATCTGCAGCAATATAGTGTTACAATAGCATTTAATTATTGTAGATTATATATCATGAAATGCATCGGTGAGTAGCAGAATAAATAATAGTGAACTTACGGCATTTACTTGAATCCCTCATAGAACATTTTCTCAACTTTTCATATCTGGCTTGTTTCTTTAAAAATTGCATTGTTTATTGCCATATATTGTTTTCACCTCAGGCTTTGTTATTTACCTTGGAATTTATAGGGCTAGCTAGTTGTAGGTAGGTGTAAATATCATCAGTATCATCAGTTAGAAACTTACAAATATAAATAACAAAATTTGTTCAACTAAGATAAGAAGTAGAAAGCTATGTCTCTATCTCACATTGATGTGGGCAAGGTAAAAATTAATGCACATGATGTCAAAACTTCTCAAATCAAATTACTCATGCCAGACGCCAAGTTGTATGTCGAGTTGCCACCTAGGAACAAGTGACTTTCCTTTCGAGGCAAAAAAGCCTAAAGGCAGAAAGGTATAAAGGCAGATAGGTATAAAGGCAGATAGGTATAAAGGCAAATAGGTATAAAGATAGATAGGTATAAAGGCAGATAGGTATAAAGATAGATAGGTATAAAGGCAGAAAAGGCTTAAAGGCTAAAAGACAAAAAGCAAGTGTGCCTGTCATTGATAGTTTTAATTTTTAGTAATACTTTGTGCTGCTAGACCTCGGTTAGGGAAAAATGAACTACATCGAAACATGTTTGAATCGCGATTTGGAATTCTCTCACCTCGCGAGGCTAAAACTATCCTTTTCAGAATCCCCTCAGGAATTCACTCATTGGACGCTTGCAGCTATTATCGATTCTAGAATTCTCATATTTAGTGTCGAAAGTGGTCTTCTATTGCTTTCACTTGAATGTTTAAGCTATGCACCCTCTCCAAATTCAGATGTTTTTGTCTACTCTCCGAAGTCGCAGTCATGTAAAATGATCGACCTTTCAGAACGACCGACTAATATATGTGCCTCAAGGTTAGGAATATAACGAGGATAGAATGTTACGAGCATTTGTTTATCAAATGCACTAACTCATTCTTCTTTTTAAATTTTAGATCTTCAGAGTGGATTGCACTTGGATTTAAGGATAGATTTACCATTAATTCGTTTAAAAATCTTGTTGAGAGAGGAAGAGAGAATGAGCGAAGTTTTTCCGCTTCTGGTGGAATATCCTGCTTTCGATGGTCAATCTCTGATAATTTGTTGACCGTTTGTGGAGATGGTGAAGTCAATATTTCATTCCCTGACGGAACATTTACAAGGTTCAAGTCATCTAAAACGAATGAGAGATTTCTGTGTGGAGATTGGGATCCCAGCGGTAATAAATATGCTTTAGGTTCCAGTCTCGGGCGTGTGGCTGTCTATCAACTGCTTCGAAAAGATGATTCGAAGCTTATATACGAATTTGAAGCGCCTCTTGAGGAAATTGGATTTGGCAATGACATCTCATCAATTTGCAACAATTTGTACTGGATAGAAAGTCTTACCCTATTTGCGACATACTTCGGTGATGATGGTTTTGTTAGCGTATGGTTTGATGTGGACAAATATAACTCATCGCTGAAGATTGCGACAATTGATGATCAAATCAGTTATCCAGAAATTTTTGATAGCCAAAGTGACAATAGAATTTTCATTGAGAAGGTTAGTGCACATTTTGCATTGCTCCTTGATTGAAGCTGCATAAATATTCATTTTATAAATTAATGAAACTCATTTTTTAGATTCATCAAAACCTTTGAACTTCCACTGTAACTAGGTTCTATGAAAATAATTGTTTTGTAATGCTATCACTCTATTTCTTTTTAATATGCATTATTATATATATATATATATTAGAGTACTCATGCGTATTTAATATGATTGGTCGATTTGATTTATTTTTTTGTTCTGGATTGAGTGCACAGCTGGAAGGCTGGAATATGATCCTTGCCCTTGGCAGCATTAGTGAGTATTCTTCTCTTCGTCTTAACAAGGATCAAACTTGGGTCATTTCTGACTTTGAAGATGGACAGGAACTAAAACTTGATGACGGTAGTTTCCCTCGAGGAGTATGTGTTGCGAATCTACCTGCTCAGCTGTCATCATCACAAAAAGCCCCCATTTCACTTGTTTTTGTGCTTACCAACACTGGATATTTATCGGTATATACACTTATTGATCGTACAAAAGAGAATGAACCAGTAAGCATTCAATCTGTGCTAGCTAAATCTAATCATAGTTTTTCATTACAAACAGATATTGATGATATTGTCAAGAGACTGAAAGTTCATGTTATTCCTAGTCAGTCTAAGAATGCAGGTTTCTCAAATATCATTCTACCTGATGATTCTGATGAAAAGAGTTTCACATACAGTGATGAAGAAGAATCTTCTATTATTAAGGGGTTTTCTCAAAGTGCTTCATTTGGCAATGAAACTGTAGCAACCATCGAATCCAAAGTTATCAAATCAGAGAAAATTAGCCAAGGAGAATCTCAAAGAATTCAGAATGATGTAAGCAACATATTTACACGACAATCATCGACTGTTTCTTTTGGGGAGCAGGCAGCCTTGGCGAAAAGTAGCGTATCAACAGTGAATCAATTTGGTATGTCGCCTCTAGATGTTCCAACTCTTGGCGCACAGGTGGAGAAATTGAAAAGTAGCTATCCACTAATGAGTACTAAGAATCCAACTCCATTTAGTGCCCTGGTCTCAAAACCAGACCTAGTAAAGAGCAGCTATCCATCGATGAGTATTAAAAACCCCAGCCCCTTTGCTATACCAGCATCAAGTAAAAATGTAGCTCCTGCACAAAGTAGCTATCCACCAATGAGTATAAAGGGCCCAACTCCATTTGGTACCACCACCTCAAGTGACAAAGCAGTTTCAATAAAGAGTAGCTATCCTCCAAT